>MU225975.1:2090329-2117236 GCA_018584345.1 Thuja plicata
GGCAATTTCCACCGCCCGAGAAGGTTCCAGAAATTTAGCCCTTAGGGCCGACCAAACTTAGAATTATTTTATTTTTCAATTTAGTACATCAAAGTCGGCTCAAAATAACTTTTGAAACCCGAACAAATTTTTTTTGAAGGAAAATTATTTTCTGCTATTTCAGGTGGCCCAACTTCTGGAGGCCATAAGTCATCACCAGTTGACCCGATTGACTACTATAACCCCATTTCATAAATGCCACGAAGCGCTCTACAATGCTTGAATTAAGAAACCTTTGTTGAGCCCAAGTTTTGACCTCATCTGAGGCCTCTAAAGCCTTCAAAACTGAGCTCGAAGTTTCTATACCCTATTTTCAATACTGAAAATTTTCAATATCTTTGAAACTAGACCTGATTTAGCCATGAAACTTAACTGGCAGGTTGATATGACTGAGATGAACCTCCACATGCAAAATTAGAACATTCTGAGATTGTATGACGAACTTACTAAAAATAGCAAGTTTCCATAAATAGCAGCTCTGCACAAGGTAGCCCTTATTGAAAAGAAAACATAAATATTTTTGGGTGATGCAAGATTGCCCTTACACCCAGGATGCTCCTCCATCAAGTATGATCCTTCTTCACAATCTTCGAAGCTTGGTCAACTATAATGCATGGGACACTGTCCAGTCGGCTCAAATGATAAAACTTATGAGCAATAACCCTAACTAAAAAATCAAGCTCCAAATCTATAATAGTAGAGATTGTCATTCCTCTTTTATTCCAAATAGCTCCAGTAAATTCTTCTATGTTTTCCTTACTCTGAAATTTCATGGTTCTCTTCTCGTTAACAATTGGATAACTAGTTACGTGATGGATGATTTCCTTTGTAATCTTAACTTCTCCATTTTACAACCATGTGTTCAGTCATGTACACGACTAAGAACAATCTTGATCCATTCCATTTTGAAATCCCTCAAAAAATCTAGGGCATGAGTTAACCCTCTCTCGGCTAAATGTTTGTGTTCAACTTTTAGGGCTCCGTCTTTGCATAGTTTTCTATAAGATTCTCTTAGCTCGTGATTGCCAACTTCACTTATCTTACACATATAACATGACCTAATATCATGAATCAGGAGTACCTTAGGTGGAATCAATGATAGGGCTCTAGTCAGATCACCCTGGATGGTGCTCTCAGGAACTGGTCAAAAATTAGGAGGCTCACAGGTGTCGCTCCTTACCAATTGAACTTTTAGAAACTCCTTCTCCATACCCTTCGCTGCTGTGGAAGAACTAGCGGCCATGATTTTGAAAGAAATAGGGTTTCAAAGACGATGAACAAAATACCTCGGCAGATGTCAAAATTCACACTTTTTACTCAGGATAGCTGATGACACACTGTAGAAATCTTCAAAAGATCTTTGCAGAAATCAATTTTGCAAATGCTCCAACACTTTGTGAAATTCTCAATCGCAAGGTGAAAAAATGAGTAATGAACGTCTCATTCCTTTATAGGCTCCAAAGGTAAAAAATTAGGTTTGCAATAAATGTTCTTTCCATTGAGTGAGTGCCAAACAATTGTCCTCGGCCAAATCACAAAACTTTTCTATCTCTCAGTCGCAACCCATACCAGCTCAACATACACTAGAGAACTTGGTCTTAGTGTACAATAATATTGTTGCTCAACACCTATAGTGCATATTGAATTTTCTAGGTACATGTCTCAAACATATGTCTTGATGCATCTTAACATATGCAGATATAGAATTTTGCACTTTATATGTTAGGAACTGATAAAAGATATGAGATATAAACATAGTTGCTCAAATACCAATTTTTCTTAATTAGTGATGGTGTGTTCACCTGATCCATTCAATTGGGTGACCTCGGCTTTAGTAGCTTTGTTGCTGCTTGGTTTTGTTTTCCTTATCCATGTTTGGTTCATTTGTGCTCTAATTTCTTCAACGGTAGGAGCATACACCCTTGTCTTGCAATCCTTCCTAGTGTGACCAATTTTTAGACAATTATAGAAAACTAGGCTTCCATTCATCCAACTCTTAGAATTTCCTCTGAAATGTGTCTTTATGCAATTTTCTGGAACATGCCCATACTCACCATAGTAATGAAAAATATGTCGTGTGTTGTAATCCCAATTGTATGTGTTACCTTTCCTTGGTTCTTTTTCTTGTGTCTTTGATGTCCATTGTTTTTTAGCATTAGATCTAAAATCTTGTGCTCTATGTAAAAAAAATTGACAGTTGTAACAATACCCATTGAATCTAGGTGTGGGAGGTGCATTATTTTCCTTTGCCCAACATTCATGTGCTTGATGTCCAAAATTATCATAGTTAAAGCAATAACCATTGATCTTAGGTTTATGATTGGACTTACCATTCTTGCTTCGGTAGATGTTTGTTGTGTGTCCTGATTTTCCATAGTGGTGGCATACAGGTTTGATGCTCTTTGACTTTGTATTCCTCTTTTCACCAATCTTAGATGATTCTTCTTTCTCAGTAGATGTTTGTTGTTCACCTAATCCAAAAGAATCTTTAGATCTCCTTGATGCTTCCATAAAGTTTTCAAAATGAGTCAAAGCCTCATTGGGTCTGCCCAATCATTCATTAAGTTCTTTCTCAGATCTCAATTCATCATTCAGTTGAGTGTTCTCAGATCTCAGATTCAAAATTTCCACATCTTTCCTAATGATCTCTTGATTTGCAAGTAACGGTTGATTCACCATGTCAACCTGATCATTTGTACATCATGTGTCCTTTCATCAAGTCTTATAGTCATCACTCGTTTGTCTTCTTCATCCATAGCTTTTTCATCTTCAGGTTTCTTCTTTTGTTCCACTACTTCACATAGTCTTACTGTTTGCATTTCTTGTTCTCTTTTTAGGTTTCTGAATTATTCACACAGTGTATTGTTCTTTTCCAGTAGATCTACAATTGTTGCATCGCTCTCAATAGAGTTTACATTCTAAAATATACTTGTAGTGTCTTCTTCCTGATAATGAGTTTCATTGATTTGTTTGGCCAAATCTTTCCTAGATATCAATGAATTTCTCAATTCATGTCTTTCTCTCTCAAGCTGATGTAATGCTAGTTGAGTTTCAATCTTTTGATTCTCAATGAATTTACCCATTTTGTAAATCTCCATCTCAATATCTGCACTCTCAAGCTGGTTAAAACCTTTTATGGGAGAACTGAGCTTTGATACCAATTGTTGGAAATACAAGATTGGGAAAGTAAGATACTGAGAGGGGGGGTGAATAACATCTTCAACTTTTTCACTTAAAAAAAATTGATCCACAATCATGCATAAATGTAATTGATCTATCATCTAGTAGCATCCATGATAGTAAATAAATAACACAAGACACAAAATTTTTACAACCCAAAAACCCAATAAGGTAAAACTGGGGTGGGGATGACACCCACAAAAACTTACACTACTGTAGCAATAAAGTGTTCTTATTAGGGATACAAAATTTGATCATAATTTCTAATCTACCTGGTGAAAGGTCTGCCCGGTTAAGAGATACAACTCATTACAATATACCTTGTAAAAGGATTTAAACTTACAAGAAAGTAAGCAATCAGCTAAGAGATTTAGAAAGGTATGTTAGAACCACTCTGTTAAGAGATTTCACCTAATACACTTGTTAGAATGTCTCAAGATCTGAGCCTTTGATATGCACTTTGATGGTGATAACAGATCTCCTCTTTTCCATACCTTCTTTGATCTAATAATCTAATATATCTTTACTCTGCTGCTCACTTCACTTTCAATCTACTAGGTCTATGCTTCCTCTCTCAAAACAACCCTTCACACATCTCTCTTGTACGTATACACCTTCTCTTACAGTACTCTCAAAATTTTGGTAAGAAGCAATCTTAATATACTTTACAGATCTGGCAATTAGATCTAGATCAATGATCAGGATCAAATGCTTATGTTGATTGGAAATTTCAATTTTTTTATTGGCTCCATGTCACGTAGTGGGATCAAATAATTAAATGTGTAATTATACCGTTGAAAATATTAAATGCTTAAATAAGTCAGCCCAAAATAGTTTACCTTGAAATTGGTTTCATTCTTGACATACATAACAAAATTGTCTTTCTCGGCACAAAAGGACTATGGCACTCGGCATGGACTAAAATTGGCAACCATGTGACTCAGAAACTATTATTTGCTTGGAAATGACTATCTGATAGCTCGGCCGCTGTGATGACCAGGTAAAAATGCCTAGATAAATGACTAAGTGTGGGACACTAATGATCAACAAACCTTAGAGATCAACAAAAAGATTGTTGAAGAAGACCTTATCCCTGAACTAGACCCTATCATAAATGAAGAACCCTTCCTAAAAGTCATCAAAGCCCTAGGAAGAAAGGCATTGGAAGGTATACCACTGTTTTGTTGAAAGATGGACATTGAGGCAGTGATGGATTGGATTGAAGGAATGGAGAACCATTTCGAGAGTGAAGGGGTGAAAGAGGCACAAAAGCTAAAGGTGGCCAAATCAAGAGTCAAAGGGTTAGTCCTAACATGGTGGAAATACCTTCAAGATGAGAGGGTTAGACTGGGTAAGCAACGCATATCCAATTGGAATGCAATGGTGACCAAGCTAAAGGAGAATTATCTGCCAGAGGACTATGAGATTCAACTCCATAGAAAAAGATAGAATTTGAAGCAAAAAGACTTGGATTTAGCCTCATATATAGAGGAATTCCAAAGGTTGTGTCTTAGGTCTAAGACACAAGAAGAGGAATCAATCAAGGTTGCTAGGTACTTGGGTGTATTAAAATGGAACATCCAAGAATAAATCAATTTGTGGAAACCAACTATAGTTCGGAGGTGTCATAAATTATCCCTAAGAGTGGAGGAAAAGAACAAGAAGAAGGGTGACTCTAAATTCAAGAATAGAGCTAGAGGAAGAAACAAAAGGGGTCAAAGAGGAGGCTATCAAGGAAGAGGAAATGAGAAAAGGACAGAAGGTGAGAACAAACTGACAAAGCACAATACTAAAAGAACTCCAAGAGGGGGCTATAATAGAGGTAGGGGTAATCAAGGTGGTCCTAGAAGAGGAAGAGGAGGTAGAAGTAATTCATACTTTGCAAGTATGGAGTGTTCCAATTGTGGTAAGTTAGGCCATCTAGCATACAAATGCTCTGACAACTAGATTGACCAAGTTAGGCAAGTGTCAAAGATCCTGAGATTGACCATCTAGATTTAGAGTTGGGTGAGAACTTAATGTTGAGGAGGGTATTGATAAGACAACTAAGTAAGGATGAACCCAATCATAGGATGGATTTGTTTAAGATAAGATGCAAGATCCTTGGCAAAGTTTGTAAGGTGATAGTGGACTCTGGTTCCACTGCTAATATCATCTTAGAGGAAAAATTCAACAAACTCAAGTTGACCAAAGTACCCCATTTAAATCCCTATAGGGTGACATGGCTTAGTAAAGGCAAAAGTGTATTGGTGAATGAGAAGACATGGGTTGAATTCTCCATCGCAGGGTATAAGGACAAACTCTTGTGTGACATCCTACTAATGGATGCTTATCATTTGTTGTTAGGAAGACCTTGGAAATTTGACAATGGGGTAGTGTATGATGGAAAGGAGAATTCTATAACTTTCAAGAAAGCAGGGAGAAATTTAAAGATTCTTTTATTTTATAGAAGAGGAGCCATAGTCCAAGACTCCTATCATCATGTTGTGTAGCGGAAAGGAGTTTTTGAGGGATCTGAAAGATGATGAGAATGAAGGGTATGATATTGTGGTAAGACCTAAGGAGTAAGAGAAACTAGTCAAGGAGCCATTTCCATCATAGATACAAGTATTGCTTGAGAGGTATAAAGACATAGTGAGTGATGGCACTCCTAAAAATTTACCTCATAGGAGAGTAATAAGTCATCATATAGACTTTGTCCCTGGTGCATCTTTTCCTAATAAGGTAGATTATAAGCTAACCCTTGGTCATAATTTTGAAGTGGCAAGGAAGGTACAAGAACTCTTGGATCAAGGATTGACCAAGAAGAGTATAAGCCCATGTGCAGTCCCAATTTTGTTGGCATCCAAGAAGGGAGGAAAATTGAGAATTTGCATAGATTCAAGGGCTATAAAATTATAATAAGGTATAGGTTCCATTTACCTAGAATTGAGGATCTTATGAATTTCCTTGGATGGGAAATGTACTTTACCAAGTTGGATTTGAAGAGTGGTTATCACCAAATCAGGGTAAAAGAAGGGGATGAATGGAAAATGACATTTGAGACCACAGATGGGTTATATGAATGGCTTGTGACGCCATTTGGCCTCACAAATGCTTCAAGCACATTCATGAGGCTCATGAATGAAGTGCTCAAGGACTTCATAGGGAATTTTTTAGTTGTATATCTTGATGATATACTGATATTTAGCAAGACAAAGGAGGAGCATAACAAGAATGTAGAGGTAGTGTTGCAGAGTTTACATGAAGAGAAGATGGCTATCAATCTTGAAAAATGTGAGTTCTTCAAGCAAGAACTAGTATACTTGGGATTCATAGTGTCTAAAGGGTCTTTGAGGATGGATCAAGAAAAAGTTTCATCTATCCTAAACTGGCCACAACCTACCACAACAACTGAGGTATGAAGTTTTCATGGCTTATCCCAATTTTTTAGGAAATTTATTTGGAACTTTAGTGGTATTTTTGCACCTCTATTAGAAACCATTAAGGGTGGGGTCAAATCCAAGTTTAGGTGGACCTTAGAAGTAGGGAAATCCTTTGAAATGTTGAAGAAACAAGTAGCCACTCTACCTATCCTACAATTGCCTAGTTTTGAGAAACTGTTTACTATTGAGTGTGATGCAAGTGGGATGGTAGTAGGGGGTGTGTTGAGTCAAGAAGGTAGGCTAGTAACCTTCTTTAGTGAGAAAATAAATGAAGCTAAGAAGAAATACTCTTCTTATGACTTAGAACTATATGCTTTAGTTTAGTCCCTTAGAAAGTGGAGGCATTATCTATTTCCCAAAGAATATTTTGTGTTTAATGACAACCAATCCCTTAGTTATATTAATACTCAAGAGAAACTAAGTAATGGACATCTGAAATTGATGGAATATTTGCAAGCATTCACATTTACAATTAAGCATAAGAAAGGGAAATTTGAAAAGGTTGAAGATACACTAAGCAGGATATTTTTGACAATTTAGGAGGTTCAATTGAATAGCATTGGAATGGATAGTTTCAGAGATATCTACAAGGAAGCTGAAGATTTTGGTGAAGCATACAAGGTGTGTGTTGATTTTTAGAATCATTTCTATAGCAAGTTTTCTAATTTTACTTTGCACAATGGATTGTTATTTAAGGGAAATCAGTTGTGTGTGCCAAGAGGTTCCATGAGAGAGAATCTCATATAGGAGAAACAAAATGGGTGTTTGAGTGGTCACTTTGGTATGAAAAAAACCCTGGAGCTTGTGCAAAGGTTCTACCATTGGCCAAAATTGGTAAGAGATGTTACAAGGTATGTTGAGCAGTGTGTCATATGCATGAAAGCCAAAGGAGGAATAAGTAATGCAGGTTTATATCAACCTTTACCATTCCCTAATAGGCCATGGGAGTCTGTGAGCATGGACTTCATAGTAGGTCAACCCAAAACAAAGCAAGGATATGAAAACATTTATGTAGTGCTTGACATATTTGGAAAAATGGGAAATTTCATTCCATGCAAGACTACCCATGATGCTAGGCATATAGCATACTTTATTTTTAAAGAGATTGTGATAATTCATGGCTTACCGCTAAGTATTGTTTCAGATAGGGATGTGAAATTTATGAGCCATTTCTCGAGAACTTTGTGGACTAGATTGGGTACTAATCTATCTTTTAGTTTAGGCTACCATCCTCAGAAAAAATGGATAAAATGAGGTGGTTAATAGAGTTTTGGGTAACCTATTGAGGTTCCTAACTAAGGAGCATGGTCAACCATGGGATGTGGTTATTCCCCAAGTAGTGTATGCATACAATGATAGTAAGAACATAACCGCATGGAGATTCCCATTTGAGATAATATATGGGATGCACCCAAGAGGTATGTGTGAGCTTAGGGATCTTGGAAGCATGGAATATAGGAGTTCTCATGCTGAGGACTTCACTCAAACCATGAAGGAGATCCAAGAACAAGTCAAGAAGACAATACAAGACAATACATAGAATTTGAAGGCCAAAGTTGATGAAAAGAGAAGAGACATTTAGTTTGAGGTAGGTGACTATGTGATGGTTCATTTGAAAAAATCTAGGTTATATAAGGGTGTCCCTACTAAAATTCAGATGAAGAGGGTGGCACCTTGCAAAGTTGAGGCCAAATATGGGGCAAATGCATACGGAATAGACCTACCTTCAGAGTTGAGCATATCTCCAGTGTTCAATGTACAAGACTTGATCTAATTCAAAGGGAAGATAGAAAAAATTGGTTGAAACAGTCAAGGGGTCAGTGGTGATGTTGAGGCTACTGTATTACCTCCCAAACCATAGTGTAAAGATGACAGAGTTCTATACTCAAGATTCAAGAATACTACAAGGCATAAGGCGTACATGGAACACCTCATCAAGTAGAAGAATAGGCCTAAATATAAGGCCTCATGGATTGAAAAAGAATACTTCTAAAAGGTGGGCATCTCTAAAGATTGGTTGTCTACGGGAGTGACATAACTTTCCTTTGTGGGGGAGTATGGTGCAGGAGCACCTAGGTAGGGCTAGAAAGTAACCTAGGGCTTCTAAGTTGTTTTGGCTTGTAGTGGTTCTAGAAAAAACACTAGGGAATAAATGGGACAATTTAGGTCCTAGGATGTTTGGATTTAGATGAGGATATCTACTTAGGTCTTTAGTGATTTTATTGTCAGCAATGTCCAAATTTGCTCTTTTGGTCCATATGGCCAAAGTTGGGGCAATAATGTAAATGATCCATTCAGTGGTCAAATTGGACAATTAGGAGTGCACAAGGCCTATTTGGTGTTTACTTAGCCTAAATATGACATTGGTTAAGTTTTTTTTATGTTTGAGCATGTTTTGTGTCAAGATCCCAAAAGATGTAAAAGTTATCAATGTTGTCATTGACAACATTGACAACATTTGTTGCAATATTGTGTTTTCGGACAAAGTGGTTCCTTAAATTTCTAAACTATTAGGATAGGGACTTGGACACCTATATTAGACCTCCCTCAACCTTGTGAACAGGTTGGTGTATTTTTTTAAGCTATTGTACAGACTGTGTGATCAATGAAATAGTTACAATTTGTGTATTTCTAAGTATTTTGTATTTTCTTGGATTAGATTACTTACTCTAACCCTTGATTATGTTAGGGTAGAATGTTTTAAGATTATGTGTGGTTTTATATTTCTATTTTGTGTTTTTCTAGTTAGTTTTGTAAATTTGTTTGTTTTCTAACCAATCGCTGGTTTGAATAAAGCCACTTCTGGAAATGGGGTCATAAGTCCTGTTCCGACTCTGGAGTTTGCACACAACTTTAGTTTTAGGGAGATGACTATATGTAAATATTTTCTAGTGAAGGAGGGGCCTTTGAAATTATGGGATCTAATTTTAATGTGATGCCCTAGGCGAGCCAGAGTTGCATGGCTAGGAATCACAGAAAGTTGAAGAGCTAATGGAAGGGATTGAAAGAATTCATTGCTTCAATCAGTGAATGTGGGGAGTTAGATTGGTGTTTGGAGGAGCCCTAAATTGAAGAGGAAAATTGGGTGAAGATTTTAGACTACCAAGAAACAAATTCGTTTGTGTAGGCAGACCTAATGCTTATAAACCCTAAATTTTAGGCATGATTATAGGAGTCATTGTATAGACACTTTCGGGAAACAATAACTAGAAAATGTTTAGTCTCTTGATAAAGGGTATCACTAGTTTTCCAAATTGTTAATGATTTTTTCAATTTAATAGGGAAAAAGTTCCTAATTAGGCCTAATGCTTGTAGCCCTATTTTGGGTGAATTTGTCTTTGTTCTTGGAACCCGTTTAGGGTTTCAGTGCAAAGGAAGTTTGTGGATATTGGATTGGATCCAATTAACCATCTATTGGACTACTTCTCCATATGGAATAATTCTTGATCAATTTGGATCAATTTGTAAAGATGGGCAAGAAGAGAACTATGGCTAGGTGTTGAAGTAGTTTGATTTTCTTGTTGGTGTAATCAAGCTAAAATTTAGTGGGATATTGAGAGAGGGACCCTTGAAGGTTAGGGTTAGTGAAGAAACCTAATTAGGATAGAGAAGAGGCCTATTGAAGACCCTATTGGAGGATAGGGTCGGAGAGGAAGGCTTGTTGTTACATAAATGTGCCTGCCCTTGATTCATTTTTCATTTCACAATCTGCGTTAAATCTTAGGAACTTTTACTAATCAACAGTTTCTTCTCAGGACTAAACACCAACCATAGGATCAAATTGAAAATAAATAGTTATTGTTGAATAAATTAAGATTTAACTTAACTCAAGTTTCCTTCCATGATCTCATGACTGAATGAATCTCTTACCAAACTCTAACTCTGTTTTGTTTGTGAGACTGCGCGAATGAGGAAACTCAAAGTTGCCAGACCATTTCTTAACTCTGGGGCCTTATTTGAGACTTTGCGTGAACTGCAGGATCTGGATCTAGATCAATGACCTATGTTAAATCTCTTAATACCTTAAATCATATTATTTTTTATGTGATAATGTGACCAAAGCATTGTGCCGAGTCTCAAAAAAAGGGAATATTTGGTCTGTTTAAAGAGACTATGCAATTGACTTAGAATATCAAAAAGATCACATGACTTAAGTGATTTGAATTTCTAAAAAAGGTAACTAGAAATTTGAAGCCGATTATGAAGAAATGGGGTTTTCTCTTGATTTTAATGAAAAATGACCTAGGATTTAGGGTTTCATACATTTCATTGATTTAATTAGTTAGAGATAAACATTTGTAGGGAAAATTTGATAGCACTTTGGATGGGATTTTACATTTATGCAAGAACATCACTAGGAAATCAAAATTTTTATAGAAAGATTTTCAAAACTATAAATACAACCAAGAGTGGCTCTATCTGAGGATGCTTAAATGCAATTTTATAGAAAGAACCACAGATCTCTGGGAGGTAGACCACACTTAGTAACCTACTACAGAAAGAAAACACACAACAGATACAAACACACCTATACATATAATACAAGACTACTGTGCATGGAAATCCAATTTTAACTGAAAAAAGGTTTCAAGAATTGTCCATGCACTGACAATTCAAATACCTCTCCATCCATATTTTTCAATTGATATGAATCTTTCCCAAAATTTTGATAAATAACAAACGGACCTAACCATAATGATTCAAATTTCTTATGCTTCTCTTTTTCCTCAGCCCTTACATTTTATTGGAGTACTAAATCATCAGGTTGAATTTTTCTTTTACTTGGTCTTGAATCAAATAGATATTTCATTTTCTACTGTAACTTAATGTTCTCTTTTTGACTATATTTTTTGTTCTCATCCAGTTCAGCTAACTGTATCATTCTATCTTGCATTGGTTCAAAATCATCTAATTCCTCTTCCTCAATAAACTTATATACTAGAAGAAATTTATTCATGGGCATTATAGATTGCATACCATATACTAATTCAAAGGGAGACTTACCTATTTCTTTCTTCACTATGATCTTGTCAGCCCATAAAGCACATTTCAGCTTTGTATGCCAAGCTCTTTATTTTTCTCAAGGGTCTTTTTCAGCATTTTCAATATACTATTGTTATTGGATTCTTCTTGGCCATTGGCTTGAGGATGATATGGGGAAGAACATGACATCATAATCCCATACTCATCACAAAAATCCTTAATTTCATCTAACCTAAAGAAAATAGCATTATCCATTACCAACTTTGTAGGGACACCAAATCTGGTCAAATTGTTTTCCATTAGAAAGTCAGTGACCAATTTACTAGTTACCCACTTTGTATGAATTACTTCTATCCATTTTGTGAAATAATCCATAGAAACTAGTATCCAACTATGTCCACCACTAGATTTCTCTGAAAAATCTCCAATGAAGTCAATCCCCCACATGGAAAAAGGTCTTCAACACTTAAAGGATTTAGTAATAGGACACCTAAAAATTTTAACTTGTTTGAGAATGTTCGACAAGGTTCACACTTTCTAAAAAAGGAATGAGTATATTTGAATAAGCAAGTCCAATAATAACTAGCCCTCAAGATTTTATGAGAAGTGGTTTTAGTAAAGTAATGTCCTCCACATACTCTAGCATGCATTTCTACCAAGACCTTTTCATCTTGACTCTGATCTAAACATAGTAACAGTACACCATTTCTATCTTTCCAATATAGATCTCCTTTCACTAAGGTGTACCTTTGAGCTTGCAACCTGAGATTTCTTTTCTGATTATCTATCATAGTCTCAGGGCACTTGACATTTTTTAGATATTACATGATATCAACATAATAAGGTTGTCTTGCAATACTGGTTACTATTGAACCCTGTACCTTTGTAGTATTTACTTTAACCAAGTCCAAATTTTATTATCTCATTAATTTTTCTAAGCCTTGTCCTCTTACCAATTTGGTAATATGGATTTCCAAATTACACTCTTGAATCCTATTGATCCATTTGCACCACTTACTAGTCACTTTTGACTGAGTAAGAATATCCATTACTACTGAATGAGGTACATATGTCATCACTTTTACACAAACTAGATAAGATCTGAATGACTTTACAGCTTTAACTAGAGCATATGCCTATTTCTCCATCATTTCAAAATTCAACTCTGCAGCTTGGAGGGATTTTCTTAAAAATGCAATAGGATGCTCATAACCCATCTTTTCGCAATAAAACAACAACAATTGTTTGGAAAGATACAAAATAAGATAATGATAAAGGCTTACTATAATCAAGAGATCTTAAAATAGGTGCCTCTTGAACTACTTTCTTTATTTTTTCAAAAGTTGATTGTTCTTCTTCACTCAATTGAAACTTTGCATCTTTTTTCAACAGTTTAATTATTGGTTTGATAATATCTGCCAAATTAGCAATAAATATTATTACAAAATTAATATTTCTTAATAAATATTGTACACCTTTGATGTTTTTTGGATTAGTGACCTTTTGGATAGCTTCTATCCTCTCTAGGTCAATTCTCACTCCATCTTTTGACACTATATGTCCCAGGAGCTTTCCTTCTGTCACTACAAATTGACATTTTCTACGATTCAGGGAAACACCATATTCCAAAGACTTATTAAAATTTTGTTCTAGGTGTCCAAAATGATCCTCTTCTTTCTTGGAATATGTTGTCAAATCATCTTGATATATTACCATGAAAAAATCTATGTATTCTTTGAATGCAACATCCATGGCTCTCTGAAAAGTTGCTCCTACATTTATAAGTCAAAATGGCATTCTAACATATATAGATGTCCCCTATGGAGTAGTAAATGTAGTTATGAATTGTTTTGATTCTTTAACTAATACCTAGTTGTAGCCTTAAAAAACATCCATCATTGATAATAGCTCACAACCAATAACCTTGTGTAACATTGCTTCCATGTTAGGTAAAGAGTAATTATCTTTTAGGGATGCAATGTTCAAGTTTCTAAAATCAACACAAAGCCTTATGTCACCATTATTCTTTCTCATAGGGATCAAATTAGAATCCCAAGTTGAATGTATTATGGGATGAGTAATCCCTACATCTTTTAGTTTCATCAACTCTTGTTGCATTTTTGGAGCCAACAAAGGGTTGATTGGTCTATGTTTCTGTCTGAATGGATTAGCATCTAATTTTAGTGGCATTTCATGTTGAAAAAGGTCTTCCCTATAGGATTTTAAATATTCATAAGATAAGGCAAACACATATTTATGTTTCCTTAATAATTTTATTATATTTGATCTAACATGGGAATGTAATCCTTTTCCAATATACACAATTTGAGGAGTGGTTTCTGATCCTAATTTACTTCCTCCAAATACTCAATTTTAGCATTGCTCATTTTTAATGAATGATCATCTTGATTATTGAATAATGCCTCTAATTCTACCAATCCTTTAGGGATCTGATTAGAACTCAATTAGACAACCTCATTCCCCAAAACAATATCCCTACCATTAATGACCTCAAGTAAAGAATTACAATCTATATGCTAGTCTTCATAATGGTCCAGACATTGAATAAATCTAAGAATGTCTTGGTAATATTAAAAAAACTTTCCAGTTGTAAATATTATCAGGGGAAACTGGTCTTGTGTTAACTTATACTATTTATACCCCACTTAAGTTCAAATCACCAGTCTTTAAAGCAACATTAGTGAAAAAATCTGCCATGATGAATTTTGAACTTTCTTTCTAGTTAATATTAAAGGCATCAAAAGATTCAATCTGATCCCAAATAGCATGTTTGTAAATTTTCAATCTATCATTTTTACAGCATATTTTGATCTAACTTGGGCTACTACTAGCTTGGAATCAACATAAAATTTTAAACATAGTATTACATGCTTAGCAGCAATATCTAACACCAAAAATAGAGCTTCATATTCTGCAGTATTATTTGTACATTGGAATGATAACAAGAAAGAGTATTTGAATGTTTTACATGATCGAGAAATAAAGAAGACACCATATCTTGTTCCTTCTTTGGAAGAGGCTTGATAAAAGTACATCTTCCATAAACCATCTTGTTGTGTATTCAACTCCTCAATTAAAGGATAAACATTTTTACATTGATGAACACTTTTCTTTACTCTGAAGCTCTCCATGTCGATATCTACACAATAATTGATGTCAGTATCTTCATGTAATTCAATCATATGGGGTGTCCTGCCTTCCCTAGTCACCTTGACATTACTACCAACAATGTTGAAAGTAGCATAAGATAAATCACATTGAATACTTCCACACATTAAAGCACTCCATTTCCTTGATAGCAACATTCCATAATGAGGTGGGATGTCAACCACAAATACACTCATCGTTAACACTATTTTAGGACATATAGCTAACCTATAAGGTAAAGCCTCAATAGTACCAGCAACATGGATCTCTCTAGAGTCCATTGCCTAACATCTCCCATGAGGAGTGTCAACTTGTAATCCCATGTATCTCATTATTTCTGCAGTCATAATAGTGTTAGATGCTCTAGAATCTATCATATAGTTTTTAAGAACCTTACCATGAATGACCAGAGTTAATAAAAAAGGATCAACAATTCCTGTAGAAGTATTTTTATTTAAATAAATCTAAGCAATTTTAGAAATCATTCCCTCAGGATCGTTTCCCTTATTATTCGAATTCTTTTCAACACCTTTTTTTTGCAGTTTTGTTGAAGAAACACTGTTTAGCACTGAAAGGACTTTTTCCTTATGATCCTTAATTATCATCATTTCTAGAAATGGCACTTTGACAGTAATTTGTGACAAACACCGAAACATATCAACAGGGGTGTATTTTACATCAAAGGACTTTGGTTTTTAATCAATGATATTATTATCCTCTATTTGAATATTCAAAGTTGACTCTTCTTTCTTTGATTTCTTATTTTCAACCTTAGAAGGGGAATAACTTGTTTCTAGTACTTTATCTTTTCCCTCATGTACAATGTTCAAATCATTGGCTTTGCTTACAATTTTTTATCTTTGGCTTATTTACATTTTCAGTAGGTCCTTCTCTTTTTGGTGTATACTTGGCATCTACTTTGTTTTCTTTAATAAGGATGCCAGTTGGCTGACTACCTACATCACCCACTACTCTATTTCTCAATTTGAAATTACTTCTTTCCTTATTTGCTAGATCAACGGTGATTCTTTCTCTTTCTTCATCAGAATTTTTTTTTAATATTGTAGATTCTTGACTATTTTGAGCATAGCATCTTATGTTATGAACTTCTTCATTTCTACAATCAGACAAGACTTGTTGATGATATACTTATATTATACCTTGTGAACCATACATATCATGGTTCTCAACTTCATTCTCATAATCTACATGAGAGCATGCATAAGAATCATTCATAGCACATCCATTATGATCATATAGCTCAATTTATTTGACTTCTTTTTCTTCACTAGCATTTATGTCTAGAGCTACAACACAAAAATTAGGATTGTGTGGGGCTTGACAAGCTTCACACCAAAAAGTATCACTACACATGTTTACAACATTTTTGTGTAAAGGATGAGGGGTCCTATTATCAGGCTTATCCTTTCTTGGTGGGACAGTAGTTTTTACATCTATAAATTAGGTATCATAGGGGTGATTTTGCATCCTATTATGTGGATTATAACTATTGGAGGATGGCCTATTGTTTTGTGTAGCCTTATATTCTTTATATTCCAGTTCTTTTTTTTGCTCCTACTAAAACGTGCATCATCCCTTCTACCCAATTTCTATGACACTCTTCTATTCATTTATATATTCACTACTATCTTATATGAATCAGTAAGACTTCTAGGATTCTTTTCTTTGAGAGCATACCCCATTTTAGAATCAAAATCATTCATATATGTATCAAGACATACCTTATCATCAAGTTTGATCTTCATAAATAGCTTGTGCATGGCTCTTTGGAACCTTGTATTAAACTTAGTGACTTCCTCATTGAAAGTTTTCTTTATATTATTGAATTAATTCAAGAATAATCCTTCATTTGTTTTATCACTATACTAATATTTTATTAAGTCTATTAATTCATCCATAGATGCCACAGACCCATTAGATATTCCTCTAAACTATTCCCTAGAATCTTCAACTAAGGACTGAACAAAACCTTTCATTAATACATCTTCCTGATTAATATTCAGGTCATCTATGATATTAATAAACTTTCTTAAATGTACTTCACAAGAAATAATATTATTTCTTGAAAACCTTGGGAGCTTCTCTCCAATATCATTTTCTACTGTATTAGGGTAACCAGGAATACCAATGAAAGTAAATTATTTGTACCTTTTTGGATGCAGTGGTTTCCTTTTAAATATGTCATCATCCTAGAAAGTGGTAGCTTTGGCTTTTGAAGTCATGGCACTTTCAGCACCAGCATAGGAATATTTAGAAGATTGTAAGAAATCAATCTTCTTCTTTATCTCTAAGGTTGCAGCCTCTGCTTCTACTTTTTTCTAGAATTTTGGCCATGGTTTCTTTCTGCCTTTTTGATCTCTCAAGATCAATGTCTAATTAATACAATTGTTTTGTTGGAACTTTATGAGTTTTTGGTTCATTTATTTCACTTCTAGTCACTTTCTTTTTCCCTTTATCTCTAGAAGCTTGTGAACCAAAACTTTTGTGAGTGACTGGTGTCTCTTGATCTCTATGAGACCTTTCAACATTATTTATTGCTTGATGTATTAATGATCTTCTTCTTAATTTATCAACATTTCTTTGATCTTGGTTTTTTCTTTTTTAAATCTCTCTCTTTTATTTTGTTGAATAATGGCCAACTTCCTCATTAAGATTCTCTCTTCTTCAACAAGTTCATCAGAGGGAGTTTTAGAATCTAAAATGATAGTATTAGACACTTCTCTCTCACTATAAGTACTAATATTTGCATATGTTTCCAATCCTAGGTCAAGGGCTTCTTCATACTCTGATGTGTTCCCCTCAAGACTTGATTAGGTTGAATATTTTCTCCTAGTGATTTCCTCTTCTTTTCTTGGAGATGAGTTATCTATATTAGCTTGCTTCTTCTTTTATTTCCAAGACATTTTATTCCTAGAAGTAGTTGGAATTCAGCTACCCAGCTCAACTTCACAATGATCTCTTACTCTTGATCTTATATTCATATTGAAAAGGATGTGTATGAATATTGAATAACAAGTTGGGAAAATATAACACAAACCAAATATGAATACTATAAGAGTGACTTAGATAGGGAAACTCAATTGTAAACTGAATTAACTTTTAAAATTCTAGAGATTCCTTGAAAGGTTTTTACAAGACTTTTACTTCTCTAATCCCTAGCATAGTTGCCAATTTGTTAGTGTGACTTAGATGGGAAAACTCAATCTATGGTATTTGTGACTCTATTCTTCAACCAAACTCTGAGATGTTTCTGCAAAGCATTAAAATTTTTGTCTTGTTACTTCCCTAGCAGAGTCACTAATTTGTTAGGTATTTTTCTAGTAGGTTCTTAATACAGTATAAATTCTTAAACCTTATGCTTCCAATTTATAAATCATGAAAGATAAAGCCTAATTTATGAGGACTAATTCCTCCTACTTCAAGATCCACAAGCTCAGGCAGGTGTACCTTCAAAAGATTACCGATTCTTAGTATATGTAATAGTGGATTATGGCCTTCACTAATTGGATAATTGTCTTTCATTATATCAACTGATAAAACACCTTGCAAATGACAATAATTAGCTTAATAAATAGCTTCACAAGCCAAATTATGATTATAACAATAACATACATTAGTGAGATAAGGATTCTCATCCTTCTTCCTTTTCGAGTTCTTTGAACCTAGGAGGGATAACCTAGTGATTCTCTCTTTAAAGAATCAATAAACTAAATTGTATTCTCGAATACAACTACTTAAACATATATATCCTTTGTAACTGAAAAGTGAATGATTGATTGCTTTAATATTGGATGATGATTAATTGATTGCCAAACCCTAAACCAGTGCCTAATTCTTGGGCAAAGAGTCAATATAAAATATAATTCCACAATAAACTGATTAATGAAAACACATACATTTTGGATAGAATGCCTTAAAAACCACCTTTTTTTACTCCCACACCCATTTTATCATATCCTTACACCAATGTTTTAACTCTCTAGAATCACCTATAAGAATTACTCTTTCCTTGAAAGAACTCACAAGTAATTGCACAATCACCTTGTAACTGGTATATCTAAGATGCCTTGCAAATTAAACATACAAGAGCTTAAATAAAAATATAAAGAGACAAAAAAAGATATAGAACAAAAACTATAATGTATTTTATTAATATGTTACTACTTCAAATACATTCAATAGATAAAAAATACAAAGCTCAAACAAAATTGAGAAGTATGCCTTGCATTTGTATATTTCACCATCTTACAAAAATATTGCATCTTTCTATATATAGTGTCTTATCCATCTTGGAATCCTTAAAGACTAACAATGCAACAAGATTCAGATGGCTTAGACCTAACCCTAAAAGATACTAGATAACAAAATACAATAAGACCTTAAGTGGTGGAAAGACAAAATAGGAATACAATCAGATTTGATCTTCAAATCTTTGATAGCTAACACCTTTGTCTCTAGATATTCTAGATAGTGTCAAATATTTATTGCAAGATCTAGTGACCACCATTACAGGCTTACTTCCACTAGTATTTTTTATGAGTAACCTCCCTGTGATCAAAGATCAGGTGCCAAGTGTCTCTTTACTCCTCACCCAGTATGTCCAAGTCAACTATTGTAGGATTATTTTTCTTAGGCTTATTGAGAACATCCCATGATGCAACCTCTGCCTTCATAGGCCAATTAAAGCTTTGAATGCTCTGTAATTATGCCTTTGTCTTTCCTATATGGCATCTATAATGCTCTTGACATCTGTAAAAAACTTATTAAAGTCTATTTCGGCCTTAAATGCCTCATCTAAGGTTTTATTGAACCTTTCAATATCTAATTCACCACTGTCAGAAATAAATGCCTCTTTATTAGGTAGTAAGGTATAAAATTTATTTCTCCATACTTCTACTACCTTGATCTGATCATCCTATCCCTTTATTGGAGGATTAAACTTATTATAATATGAGCCAAACATGTTGACCCTGGCTTCAATTTGATTTTTCTTACCCTTGAAGAAAGACAATCTAACCCCAATCTACTCAATCTCCTCGCCAACTTGTCTTAAAATCTATCATAGGTCTTCCCTAAGTTGTTGTAGGGCTGATAACCTTTCAAACAAATTAGTCCTTATTGACCAGGTCCAAAAATAAGGATTCAAAGTTGAAACATAATTATTCACCTCTATCTATAGACCAGGCAAATTATTATAATCACTCTGTACTAGATCAACCTTGTCTTTTAGGACCTTGATCCTATGTTTCAAGATATTTTCTAAGGCTTACAAAGCCCCCTTATTTTGATCCTTATCCTTCTACTATGTTTCCTTCTGAATATCCCATGCATCATCAGTCTGTACTAGGGCATGCACAACTTTCTCAGGTTCAGTAGGGACAGCTTCAGGGATCTCGTGTAATTTCACATTTAATTCTACCACAATTTTATCTAATGCTTTGATCTTTATTAAGCATAGATCCCTATCCTTCACTATAGTACTTGCTTCATCAAACAATTTCTTATATCTTTTGGACATCTGTTCATATTTTGCTTCATTTAGATGAGAAAAGTGTGTAAGAGCTTGTGAAATCTCCAAATAACCAGTGTTATGGATGGACCATATAATTTTGTCCACATCCATATTTTCTTGTACATTAATCAGTGATGGCTTTTGCATCTTGGGAGCTAGAGACCACATAGATAAAGTTTGGGATTGTGCATAGTATTCACATCCCCTCATCATTTCTCCCACCTGTGTCTCTGCAGACAATTTTATTTCAGGTTGTCTATTTATTTGATCTATTATGAAAGTTGATGCAAGATCCCATCCTTCCACTAGTACCATACCACTAGACTTAACCAGATATCTAGCTTCCTCTCTTGTCATATTTTCTGACTCAGGATCATATTCCTGCAGAGCTTGCAAGGCTTCATTTGCCACTGATTCACCACATGTTAACTACAACCATGATCCCACTTGTTTTTTATTTCCCCAGATGACGAAGTCCTTGAATTCTTTAGTTTTTATAAATTTTTCATCATTCAAGAACTTTTCTTGTTGAATCTCTCTTTTATCTCGACATAATAAGAGAGGTATTTCAAAATTTTCTTTAACATCCTATCTTTTCTTCTTACCTTCCCTTATAAGCTTCATGAACTTATGATCATAATTTATATTACTAGTAAATAAAGTACTCACTTTATCTTTTTTATTCTTTTGAGTCTTAACATCATAAGGCTCCCCTATTTCCACTTTCTACTTCTTCTTGGGAGGTTCACCTATCACTTGAACCTCTTGTTCTTGAGTTAATCCATTATATCCTCCTTTGTTGGAAGTGACCAATCCATTGGTGTAGGGCTATGTACTAAATAACTATTGTCCTGTACTCAAAGGAAGAATGCTTGTTTGGACCTCTACCCTTATCTTCTATTTGCTACTCCAAGTGGTTGCATAATGTTCCATAAGATTCTATCATCTTATCCAGTCTTTGAAAATAAGGAATATCTAGGAAGTAACCCCCAAAAGGGATCCCTTTCTTCTTAAGTTATTGTTAGAAATCTATTAGTTCTTTGGACTTATCTCCTCTTCTCACAACTCCATCATTCTCTAGGATGTTCCTTATTAGGTCCTCTTCTACACAATGCTCATGCACTTTGGTATTTGGAATGGATGGTGTTAAGAGTTTCTTTGCACTGATTATGAAACCGTCAGTATCAACATACCTATATAATGCTACATTCATTCTGAAGTGATATAACCATCTATTAACTGAGTCCATGGCCCTCTTGCCAATTATGAAACCATAAACCTTAAACTAGAAAGGTGTGAAGGTACCTTTTCTATGTGGATCCAAATGCTCATTATCAGTCAACATTAGTTGCCATATGAAATCCATAACAACAATTATTTGTGGCACACGATATGGTATTATATGGGGTGGCTGGGAGAAACCATAAACTCTTATCAACTTAAAATCATTATGGTAGTAGAAGTCTCCCAGTTGTGGTCTCTAGTCCTCTTGTCAACAAACTTACAAGGCCTCAATAGCTGCAATACCTTAATTGGTAATCTTGACATATTGAATCCCAAACAGACCATCCATTTCTGGAAAGTAAAAAATTCATTCTCCATAGATGTATAATTCCACACCCTCAACCAGAGTTTTATAGGGTTGGACTGAACTTTGTAGAATCTCCTAGGTCTCAAATTTGGCTGATCCATGATATTGAAATTATAAAACAAAATTAAATGCATCAATAAAGAATATTGCAAGAATTTAGGGATGGGTTCCTTCTTTTGAATTTCTACAAACCCTTGATGCATTATATCAATCACATATTGGATATAATCATAGTCTACACAAACATGTGGACTTTGAAGGTCCAAAACAATCATCAGAATATCAGAAGATATCCTTTCACTTCCCCCACCAACTCCTAGAACTCTACATAGACCATAGGAAATATATTTCATGTAAAAGGCCAAAGCTTTCTAGATGTAGGGTGTAGTGTTATTAGGAATGGGTGCTATGTAATTTATGGTACCTTTAGGCACATGACCTTCAATAAACTTTGCCACAATGTAGGTTTCCCTTGTATACTTAGATGCTAAGGCCTTCAAGTCTATTTCTGTAGTACAAGGCTTATAAATATTGAAGGCTTTCATAAACAATTCCCTATTTAGAGTACCTAGGGTTTTACCATCATTATTTTTGATGGTCTTCAAAATTGTATCATGTCTATTAGCCAGCTCAAGAAACAAATCTACATCTTAAAATACATCTGGCACTATTAATTTGGCTAACCCCGAAGTCCAAGCGTTAGAAACAGGAACATGGCCATCACTATACTTATGAAATTAATTAAATAGGTGGTATCCAGAATAATGAAGATTCTTAGCATCTCTAACATATGACACATTATCACCAAGTTATTCGTCATTTTCCTTTTTTTTGTGATTGGTCCCTGGTAGAAGAGCCACAAACTCATGAAAGTAATTTATTTTCCCTTTCCAATCATCATCAATGTCTCCACTCTTTCCACTGGTTGAAGCAACACTCACTGCTTGACTCATCTTGTTTTCTTTGATCTGGACACTTATGATCAAATTATTATTTCTTTACACTGCAATCAAGACAACTTTGTTCTTTTGAAAGCACTAACACTTAGGTAAATCTTAGCTCTATGTTTTGAAACTCTGGTAAACTGAAATGAGAAATGACAATGCCTATATATTCTTGAATAAATAAATGCACCAATCTATTTGAAATCATGAATTTTCTATTCAGTCACGTATGCCATTACTCTATGTTCTTTTATATCAATTTTTCTTATCCATGGTACCTGAGGTTGACAAGTTATCAATTTTGAAAAAGACCAATTAGAGTAAGCATGAAACCTTATTTTATGCCAAATAAATTCTATGTTTGATATGATTGGCTCACATTATTACAACTCAGCTACTTCATACATGCTATCACAATTCTCTTGTCTTGATTGGCTAGTGACTATACATCATGGCATGAGACAAAAGTCTTAACCTTTACCTTTCTCATACTCTATTTCTCTTTATCGACCACGCAAATGTTCTATCTCCTTGTCATTGAAAGTTATATTTAACTCTAGTTTCATCATGAGAATTAGCACCAACCACATGACATGGATCTGAATCAACTGTTATCTCTTTGTCGCTGAACAAATTACTTAACTCATGCTTCATTTAGATATTCCGCGACTAGAGCTTAAGAATAACTATTGTTGAACCTTTTCTTTCTTTGGATATTACGTGACTGTATAATTTTGAAGTCACTGAAAGATTTCATTAACCATGAGTTTAGTTAGAGATTACGTGACCATCATTAGATCATCTTTCAATCTGATGGTTTGCATGAAATATATTATTCATTTCACACTTTTTGCATCTAATCAGAGACTTCATGACTATCATCAAATCACTTTTAATCCAATGACTTGCATGAAATATCTCAAGCTTTATCCTTAACAGTATTTTGTCATGAGAATTCATGACTACAGGCTATCTCTAAGTTGCCATATAGGTTTACTAACCACAGGTTTATTTTGAAACTTGATGCAGACCGCAGATCTCTAAAATGAATTAAACACATGTCAACAACTAGATCATTACCTCTGAGTCACTGAACTTTCTCTAACCTTTTGACTTCTATTAGCGACTTAACACCAACCATCAAATATTTTCTCATCTATGGTTCATATTTTCCCGCTGCAAATTTCACTGAGCCTTGGCTTAACCTTTTCTAACCATAGTTAACATGGAGACTTAGTGACTAACTGAATCTCGATTTTTCTGAACAAGTTATATAACTCAAGTTTTATTCTAAGATTAAATGCCAGCCTTTAGATCTATCCTTTATCTAATGGTAGTTGCTGAATCTCTTGAGCTTTTTCTCATCTCAACTTTTATCTCGTGACTAAACACTGGCCACAAGATCAATTTTGAATTGGACGGTAGTCTCTAGATCTCATAGCATTTGAATTAACCCTTTTTTTCTTTTGAGATCTCGTGAGTGAACTAATATAATCATGTCTTTAACCTTGGTGAGCTTGTGAGACTTTGTGATTGAAGAAACTCAAAGTCACTAAAATTTTTATGCAACCTAGAGTTTAATTGGGCATTAAACGCTAGCTCCCTCTGATCTTTCTTTCATTCAATGGCTGACGTTAAGTATGTTAATCTTGATGTAATTTATGAAATCCTTTTGAGATTACATGCCTTCCCTTGATTCATTTTTCATCTCATGGTCTGCATTAAATCTCATGAACTTTTACTAATCAACAGTTTCTTCTCACGAATAAACACCAGCCACAGGATCAACTTGAAAATCAACAGATATCGCTGAATTGCTTAATATTTAACTTAAATCTAGTTTCCTTTCATGATCTAATGATTGAATGAATCTCTTACCAAATTCTAACTCATATATTTTGGCGAGACTTCTCGACTAAATAAAATCAAAGTCTCTCGACCATCACTTAACTCTGGGGCTTTATTGGAGATCTTGGGTGAACCATAGGATCTGGATCAACAACCTGTGTTAAATTTCTTAATCCCTCAAAGAACATTATTTTATTTACATGATAATGAGACCAAAGCATTGTGCTGAGTCTCAAAATAAAAGGGAATATTTGGTCTGTTTAAAGAGACTACGTGACTGACTTAGAATATGAAAAAGATCACATGACTTAAGTGATTTAAATTTTTGAAAAAGGTAACTGCAAATTAGAAGCCGATTATGAAAAACTAGGGTTTTCTCTCAATATGAATGAAAAATGACCTAGGATCTAGTGTTTCACATATTTCATTGATTTTATCACTCAGAGATCAACATTTGCAGGGAAAATTTGATAGCACTTTGGACAAGATTTGACATTTATGCAAGAACATCAGTGGGAACTCAAAAATTTTATAGCACGATTTCAAAAGTGGAAATACAACCAAGACTCTTCATCTAAGGGAACCTATTGATTCTAAATTACTTGATTTACATTATTTAGTTCTACTCTTAAAGTTTGACTACTATTTTCATAAGTAACAACTAACTTTTTCAATATTTTTATTTCTTGAACAAAGCATAAATACTCTTCTTCTAGATTTATATCTTCTTCATCTGAATTAGATGAAGATTCCTATTGAGCCTTTTCAATTTTGTTATCATTAACAATTTCAGCCATAAACAAGGTTTCTCCTTCTTCAACTGAATCATTAGATTCTTCATCAGAGTCTTCTTTTGACAAAAGACACTTCTTTTTGAATTTTTTGTTTTGATTCCAAGGTTTCTTTTTAGAGGGATTTTTTGTTTATTCATCATCCTCATTTGATTAGCATAGGAAGATTTTGCAGAAAAATGTCCATATTGTCCACAATTAAAACACTTCATTTTTCTTTTATATTTCTTCTTTATCTTTTTTGACTATCAAAGCTTCAAGTGCATAGAGATATCTGAATCACTATCATCTTTCTTTATATACTTAAAGGATATTTCTTATATATATATGTGTGTGTGTGTCTGTGTGTGTGTGTGTGTGTGTGAAGTCTGAAATATGTATTTATATATGTATGTAATTTGATGCATGAAATATTGTAAAAGAAAATAAAGGAAAAAGTTGAAGCTCCTAGAAATTATAGCTACTAAACATTGTAAATGAAGAGTTGGTGCTCAATAAAGATAGTAGGTTTTAGAGTGTTTTTTTCCCTATGAGAAAACCTATTTGGTTTTGAGGATTTCCCACTAAACACAAATCTTTGTGTTGTCTCTTTTGTGAGTTGTTTCTATTTTTCACTCTGATATCTTTTCTTTATGTCATATAATATTCATTTACATGTGTTGATGTGCATGCATTTGGTTATATGAATTATATGTTCATTATAATTTTTTTTTGTAAAAAGTAAAGAATTTTCTCTACCCTGATTCACACCTCCTCCCTCTTAGAGTAGTATCCACTTCCCAAAAGTGGTATCAAAGCATAGGGTCCGTTCCATAGGTCTGCATATAGGGATTGTTCCGAGATTTTGGAAGTGTCAAATGGCGCAGGCTGAAGGTGATTCTCTTCCTAGAGTCCACTGTTTGATGGAACCGATTATGTCATTTGTAAATTCATAATGGAAACTTTCATGAACTCCTTAAATGTCATAATGTGGCAATTTTTTGTTACAAAATATATATTTCCCTCATCTATACCTACCTATCTTGATGAAAGAGCCAAATTTTCTATTCTATGTGGCCTTAGCAAAGAATTCTTTGTCGAAGTAATGTATTGTCAATCAGAAAGTGATATAACTTTGAAAACACAATTTGATAATCGAAAAATGAATGAAGATTAAAATATAGAAGGATATTTCTTATGAATTTATGAAGTTGTAAATGTGAGAAGAGGTTTAGGAGAAAATGTAGAGGAACGTGATGTTGTTTCAAAAGTAATAAGAATTGTTCTACGAAAGTTTGAAATAAAAATTTCTACATTAGATAAAAAGAAAAAATTATCTACTATGACCTTGCATCAATTACAAGGTATTTTAACTGGTTATGAAATGAGAATTGCTAATAACATTTCTTCCATATATATATATATA
>MU225975.1:2118839-2137840 GCA_018584345.1 Thuja plicata
TGATTAAATGTTTGAAGATGTTAAGCTGATGATCATACAAGGCATTAAATCAGTTAATGTATTGTATTTTCATTGATGTCAACTTAATATAATCTGTATGGTCATGGAGATACTCCCAAAGACTTCAAAGAACTCATAAATCAAGGATATGCTAATCAATAATGCATACAAGTCTAGTATTCACCAAGTGACTGAATACACCGACGGAGTGCACCTGATGGTCAAAGTAAAAGAACAAAGTCACAGTGTTTCTCAATGAAGAAATACATAGAATTGCCAATGAGCAGAATTACAGAATTGCTCGATGAGAAAAACACAAACTAACCTGACAAACGAAAATTCAGCATTGCCCAATGGAAAAGACAAGGACAGAGATCCCAATGATAGCTAAAGTCACACCAATGGAACAATTAGTTATCACCGATGACTAACTAAAGTATTGACCAACATAAAAGAGAGTTCAGAAGATGACAAAATGCCTAGCTGGCAAGAAGCTAAAGATAGAGTTAACAGATACTTATCATTGTTTTATACATCCAGAAAAAGCCAGAGATAAGTAATTGATTTAAAGCTGATTTGTACAGTTGGCAAGAAGATATCTACAAGAAAAAATAGGAGTTATGCTTTAAATCAAATTGGTGGGATTGTTTGTCACACCAAGAATCAAGAACCAAGAAACAATGAATATTATGTCTATATAAGAGACGAACTTAATTATTTTATGAAGGGGATTAAGGGGAGTGAATAGAGAGAGGATGTTGAAGAGAAACTAATGAAGAACAACTTCATGCAGTGCTAATCAAACAAGCTAAAGGAGAGCTAAGGAATTCTACAGACAACTTACAAACAGTGAGCACAACATCACAGAGAAGAAAGTGTGGAACAAAAGGATTGAATTGATACATTCGTCAGAGAGGTAATGTACTTAAATAGATCTGAAAAATCTGCAATTTAAGTTGCAATATGAATAGGTCATAATGTTTCAGTTTAACCATTGAAGCATCAAGTCTCTTAACTAAGTAGGACTTAATAGTCTTCTATATATTGTGGTACGTCTCAAGGATTTCCAAAAAGGTTGATTCATTAGAGTAGCATTGGATATGCTTGATGCCTATTGACAATCTAAGAAATAGGTTGATTCAAGGATGACAGCATTAGATGCCCAATACTAAGTGACAACCTCTATGTTTAAAATTCTCTAACAAGGTCACACCTAACAATGTGTTTGTAACCTTTAACAGGGTTGGATCTTAACAGGGCTCACTTTAGAAGAGTGAAAATTTGGGGTACCGGTCCCAGTGGCTTTTCCCTTAACAGGGTTTCCACATTAAAATCCATGTGTTATGTGTGTATGATTCGTTTCTTTACTATTTTGTATCTTACATAACTCATTATAGATATATCGGTATACTCTACATATTTATTGTATTTTGGTAAATAGATGACTGCTTATTGGTAAACATGAAGAAGAAGGTTGAACAGAGCAATCCGACAAGTAGCAAATTGATATAAGTTATTCAAGGCATTCATCTTGTAGGACAGAAGATAACTTGAGAAATAATTTATGGTTATAAGTTTTGAAGGGTTAATTTAAGGATTAATTTTTGAGGCCACTGATTCACCCCCCCTCACTTATTACTAACAATTGGTATTAGAGCTTGTGTGCTTAGAATGAAGGTTTCAAGACCTAAGCCAAAGATCACAAGATAAACATACGAGATGTGCCTAAGTTGAACAAAGATAATTTTTCTTCATGGCAGAGGAGGATAAGACTCCACTTATCAGGTATTGGTAATGATGTTACTCAATTCCTAGAAACTAAATGTGTGTTGCCCATAGGAGCACCAATAGTTGAAAAAATGAGAGAGAAGCATGAACATAATAGCATAATGATAGAGCTTGCTTCCTCACTCTCTGCTGCTAAATTTGAAGATGTCAAAGAATAAAAAACTACAAAATAGATGTGGGACAAATTGAAGCTTGTACATGGTGGTGACAAAAATGTTTTGAGAGCCAAGGCATAAAGCCTTAGAGGAAAGTTTGATGATCTCAAAATGAAAGAAGGTGAAAACATCACTCAGTACAACACAAGAATCAAAGAGGTAGTCAATGTAATCTAAGGAGTTGGAGGTGTACTAGAAGAAGATACAATGGTAAGTAAAATTCTAAGAACATTACTGCCTACTTATGCTATTGGAGTATCTTCCATTCAAGAAATGAGAGCAGTAGCAAATAGCAATGTTACTCTAGACAGTTTAATTGGAAGACTGATTTCATTTGAGATGAATAACTTTGATAATAGTGTCTTACCAAACATAGATTTTGCATTCAAAACTTCTATGAGAATAAGTAAATCAAGTCATAAAAACACTATGAGAAAAGATGGTGATAGTGAAAGTGAAGAAGATGATCTTTATGAAATTGAAGCACTTATGGCTAGAAGAATGCAGAGAGGCAAAGGTAAATACAAAGGTAAATTACCACTTGTTTGTTTTAATTGAAAAGAGATTGGACACTTTGCTGCAAGATGTACTAACAGAAGAAAATATGACAGAAGTAATGATAGATCATTTGAAAAGAAGTCTGACAGAGGTGATTACAGAAGCTACCGATAATCAGAAAGAAGAGATACCCAAGACTATAAGGACAAAGGAAAGAAGGCTCATTACCTAGCAAAATGAAAGGATAATGATACTTACACTGAATCTAATGAAGAAATAGAGATGGTGTTTGTGGTTGTAAAGGATGATTCAGATGATGACAAAGAACGGTATGTAGAAACAACTCTCATATTTTAAATTAGCAAAAATGATGTTTGGATCATAGATAGTGGCTGCACTCACCATATGACCAGTGATAAGATGAAGTTTGAGACTTTTGAATACTATAAAGGTGGTTCAGTAAGAATGGGTAATGATACACCTTGTCCAGTTGAAGGTAGAGGAACAATAATGTTGAATAACCAGATATAATGTGAGAATGCTTATTGGGTAAATGGATTGAAATATAATCTATTGAGTGTTTCTCAGTTGAATAATTCAGGTCACAAAAGGTAACTTATTCTATATGAATGATACTGAATCCACTTTTTTGATTTCTACAAACGAAGACATATGGTTATGGCATAAAATATTGTGTCATGTGAACTTTGACAACATGATAAAGATTAGCAAAAAGAGAAATGTCAGAGGCTTACCGACGATGACCAAGCCCGACAATATCATATGTAAGAATTGTCAAAAAGGTAAAATGACAAAGTCTAGTTTTAAAAGAAAAACACATACATCTGATGCAATTCTAGAATTATTCTATAATGATTTATGTAGACCTATGAGGATAAAGAGTTATTATGGAGATAGATATTTTATTCTCTTTGTTGATGATTACTCTAGAATGATGACAATCATGTTTCTAAAAGATAAATCAGAAGCATTTAAGATGTTTAAATGGTACAAAGCAATGGTTGAGAAGAAAAATGGTAAGGATCTAAAATGCTTAAGGTAAGATAGAGGAGAGGAATTTATTTTAGATGAATTCACTAAATTTTGTAATGAGCATGGAATCAAAATACAGGTCTCCGCACCAAGAACACCACAACAGAATGGAATTGATGAAAGAAGGAATAGATCCATAGTTGATTGTGCAAGGACACTGATGATAGAGAAAGACATCGCCCAAATATTCTAGAGGGAAGCTGTCAATACTACTATTTACACATTGAATAGAGTACAATTGAAGAAAGACACAAAAAATACACCTTATGAGCTATGGTATGGATACACACCCAATGTAAGTTATTTCAAAAAATTTGGAACTCAATGGTATATCTTAAAAGATGATAGAAATGGAAAAATTGACTCCAAGAGTGATGAAGGAATTTTTCTAGGGTATTCTACCAAGAGCAAGGCTTATAAATTTATAAACAAAGCCTCTGACAAAATTATTGAAAGTGCAAATGTAAAGATAGATGAATTTGCAAAGAAGAATGAACAGGAAAGCACTAAAGAACTAGAGGACTACAATAAGTTCACTTAAAATGAGGAAAATGACACTCTACCATACCAACAATGTAGAGCTCTCGAGAAATAGATCATTGCAATCGAGCATCAGGCTGCAAATACCGACGATCAAAATATTGCTCAAAATGATGCACAATTTGATGAAGAACAAAATGAAGGACAAAATGATGATCAAGCTGATAGACAAAGAGCTATACATGTTCTTGCAAGATATGTCAAAAATAACCATCCACAGGACTAGATTATAGGAGATAAAAGGGTTGGTATGAGAACTAGAAGTAAGTCTCTAAATACAAGATGTCTTATTTGTGATTATGAGCCCAAATCTATCAATGTTGCACTAGATAATGATGAATAGATTATTGCTATGAATGAGGAGATTGAAAAGATAGAGGAAAAAAATGCATGGACACTTGTACCAAGGTTAGATGAGAAGTGTGTCATTGGTACAAAATGGATATTCAGGAATAAGCTGAATGAGAATGGAGAAGTCACAAGGAATAAAGCAAGACTAGTATGCAAGGGGTATGCACAAGAAGAAGGAATTGACTATGGAGAGACCTTTGCACCCATTTCTAGGATAGAAGGAGTAAAAATATTACTTGGTTATCCTACATATAAAGGGTTCAAGGTATATAAAATGGATGTCAAGTCTACATTCCTGAATGGAATACTTGAAGAAGAGGTATACATTGAACAACCAGAAGGGTTTGTTGATCTAGACAAGAGGGACATGGTATGTAGACTTCACAAAGCCCTGTATGGATTGAAACAAGCACCTCGACCCTGGTATGAAAGACTTCATTCCTATCTTATAAGTATTGGATTTGTAAGAACTAGTGAAAATAGTAATCTTTACTTGAAGGAAGATACTGATGCTACTAACACTTTGATTGCTAAGATATTTGTTGATGACACTATATTTGGAGGCAATGATATGCTATGAAAATCATTTGCAAATGAGATGAGCAAATAATTTTAGATGTATATGTTTGGAGAGATCAAGTTCTTTCTTGGTCTTTAGATCATGCAACAAGGAGAACATAGTTTCATTACACAATCCAAGTACATCAAAGAAGTACTGAAAATATTCAAGATGAAAGAATCCAAACCAGTTAGAACACCAATGGAAACTGGATGCAAAGTGACAAAGGAAGATAAGTAAATAGAGGTAAATCAAAGTTTTTACAGATCAATGATTGGAAAACTCATGTATGTAGTACATACTAGACCAGATATTACACATGCAGTAGGAATAGTTGCTAGATTTTTTGCTAATCCCAGAGAGTCACATATGACTGCTCTGAAAAGAATCCTAAGATATTTGAAATACACCAAGGAATATGGCTTATGGTACAAAAGAGAAGGTAAATTTGAACTTTAGGTCTTTACCGACGCTGATTGGGCTAGAAATATTGATGACTGGAAGAGCACAACTACAGAAGCATTCTTCATGGGTGATAGATTTGTCACATGGATTAGCAAGAAACAAGGATGCATCTCACAATCTACTCCAAAAGTAGAGTATATCGATAATGTTGCAAAATACTCAAATATTGCATGGATCAAACAATTTTTGATTAAGGTAACAATAGGTTTTGAAGGGACCCCGAAACCCTTTACATAATAATAGAAAGATAAACAAGAAACAACAAGAAAAACAATGAGCTATCAAGCATGACAGCACACTGATAAAGGGATAAAACCTAGATAGAGCTTTAGAGTTTAAAACAAAGAAAAATAGAACTATAAGAAGAAAAAACTCCCAGTAGTCGAAGATCAAAAAGCTTCCAGCACCCAACAACTTCCAGCCAAGCAACTAAACATTATCCATCTAGTCTTCCAGCATCTAAACTTTGACCATCTGAAGTTCTAGGAACTAGATTGAATCCCTCAGCTTGGTAATATCTTTGTCCTGGATGTTGGTTTTCCTTTTTATGCTTGAGCGTGTCCTAGATCTAGGACCCAAAATCTAAATTTATAGGGGGTCTTCATTCTCAATCTTTACCTTGTCATTGTAGTTACTTTTGAGAAGATTATAAAGAGAATTCAAATTATCCACAGAGTTTTTCATGCCAATTTTGCTAATGTTAGCAAGTTTTTTTAGAAGTGCTTTGTTGTTGTTTATCTTATCAGTAATATTTTTAAGCCTGTTATCTACCAGAATGCTAATCTTTTTATCCATGTTGTTAACCTTATCAAACACATCATTACCTTTCTGATACATAACTGAGTCATTGCACATTTTTTACACTATATCCTCTAGCGAAGAAATTCTATCTTCCATACTTTTATGGTTAGCTTTCATCTGGTTCATGTCACCCTAAATCCACTTATCCATATTGCAGCTATTCTCCACTTTGTTTCTAGCCATTTGTAGGAAGGTAAGAGAAGCCATCCTTTTAACATTGACCTCCTTCTCATGAAGCTCATCATTAAGGCTTCTATTCTTCTAATCATTCTTCACTTCACCTTTATCACTTAGGGTTTAATGGTTGTGCTCATCATTGACATCTTTAATAGTTTCCTCATTAGGGACAGTGTTCTCCTCTTCATTCTTATTATTTACCTTTTCAATCTCAAAAAAATCCATTTGCTCCTTCACATTGTGGGGAATATGACAATCTTGGTTCTATTCCTCCTCCTCAACAGTTTTACCATCACGATTCTGTATAAGGATATTCTTATCCCCTGACTCCCTGTTAGAATCCCGATTATCTTGATCCTGCTCCTTGTCCACCTAATTATTGGCATTGATATCCTCGATGTGTGTGTCATTGATATTGTCAATTTTGACCATGATATCCTCGAGAATAATGTTCTCTGTCTTCTAGTCTTCCTCTTTCTAGCCTTTACCCTCCAGCTACTCAACTTTACTATTTTTAGTATTATCATTTTTTCTTGAGTTTGTCATGAAACCCTCATCCTCAGAAGAGACAACATCCTGATCATTTCCTGTCTTCATGCCCTCAATATCATCATAGATAGATAAGGAGATATCAAGCTCAACAGGGCTATTACGACTTTTTTTAGCTTTAGGCTTACTAGGGCTCTTACCAGTGGGCATATTCATGCTCTTCCTTTTAACATTCTTAATGCTCTTGGGGATAGGGTCAGGGATATGATCTTTAATATAATCTATTATCAGCAACATAAGACATTCATGTAAAATAGGGGAAGACTTTTCCCTATGTTCAATTATGCTCTGGTTGAGCGAACTTAAAAGATAGAAGGGAAAACAAACCCTAATGTCATGATGAAAGTGATTTTCCAAGACAAAGTGACAGTTGTATACCTTAGAGAATCTTCCATCCAGGGTAAAATATTACATGATTGCCCTTGTCACAAATGCCCAAATGTGTTTAATGTTAGACAAATTGACGTAGTCCAGATTGTTCTTCACCAGTATTGCCCTTTCCTCATCTATTTTGTGGAATTTTTTGTACCCTTTGTTGCCCTCTTTTTTATCTTTAATGAATTGCATTCCCTCCAACAGAAGGCCCATGATATTTGCCAAAAAATCTAGAGTAAGCTTAATATATTTTCCAAGGATGTTCACTTTACCATTATCCTACCCATTGACAAAGGCCTTTGTAATATCTTTATTGTTACGATGAAGGTGCTTCAGGTATCTGTGGACTTTTCCCTTCTTGAGTATGCTCCACACCTCTTTTTCATTCCTCCAACTACAAACCGTTGGTTATTCTCTCTTGAAATCACCCCCCATATCTTCAATCTCTTCAGTCTTTGTGTATTCTCCCTCACAATTCTATTTCATACTAATATTCCACAGAATCTAGTTTTAGATTTTAGAGAACACAGAGTTATTAATGAAAACCCAGTTAACTTGCGTATAAAGGAAGTAATTACAAATGCTACCGATCATGAGGTAAAAGGCCATCACTGTACCCTAGGTCATATCATCATTAATTAGAATGATTAATGTGATTGAGCCTGTCATAATTGAGCAATGATTCCACTTCATCATTGATTTTAGTGTTCTTGTGCCACTTGAAAGTGACATCATTTTTAACTCCCAAGTTAGCAAGGCTATCTGCCACTTGGTTGGTTTTCATGAAATTATGAGTTGCATAGAAAGAAGAAAAATTTGATGCAATATTTTTAATCTTACCGATAATGTGTTCAATTATCTAGGACACCTTACAAATGCCTTTAATATTATTGATAATAATTAAAGAGTCACCTTCTAGCCAGACTTTTCTGCATTCCATTTCATTTGCCAGCATAATAACATTGAGAGCCACCATAGCCTCCACCCTATGATTGGATTGGATTCCCAGAGGGGTAGCAATAGCACGAACACAATTACAATAATGGTCTTTAATTATGCCTCCACCTCCAGCAATTCTCGGGTTGCCTTTCACAGCCCCATCAAAGTTAGCTTTTACCCAATCTTTAGGAGGTGAACTCCAGGTAGCCATAGATCTCAGGTTGCTAGAATTAGAATCTCTATTATTTCTATCACTTTCCCTTTTATTGAGATTATATTCTGATTTAGCACAAGTAAAGTTTTCTTCTAGCGCTCTGCATATCTGATTACCAATCACTTCAGGAGATGCTAGAGTATCTCTGAAAATTCTATTATTACATTCTTTACGAATCCTCCAGCAGAAGTGAGGTGGAATGAGAAGCCAAAGATCTTTGTCCATAAGGTTCTTTGGTGGGTAGCTCCATTGGGTGACAAATTCCTACCAAGAAGGAAAACACTAGCAAAGATTCTATTTTTGGAAAATAATGTCCCACACTTTGCGAGTAAAAGGACAACGAAGAATAATATGATCAAAGGATTCAACATTTTCAAAATAGAGATTGCACCTATTTACAATATAAATCACTTTTCTAGACAAAATTATCAAGGGTCAGAGGTTTGTTTTGAATCAGGAGCCAAAAGAAGAAATTAATTTTAGGTATAAGAAATTTATACCAAACAAAGGAACAAGGAGGCCTTTCCTCTCTTTTAGTTATGAGATTATTTGCAGAAGCCATAGTATACTTACCATCCGATGAAGGATTCCAAACAATTGAGTATTGGATGTTATCTTTAATATTCCAGGTCTAAAGTTCTTGTTGGAGGGAAATAAATCTGTTATCAATTTCTCCCAGATTCTTCCATTTATTATCCTGCTAGTAGTCTACTGCTTTCAATCAAATATTTTCTTTGCATCTCTCAATGCATTTCTTCCAATCAATGTTGCTAGATAGAGGCTCAGTTTGAATCCATTCATCATCCCAGAAATCAATTCTTCTACCATCTCCTGGCTTCCATCTTTTCCCTTTAACTATAAGCTCTTTAGTGGACTTTATACTATTCCATATGTAGGATCCATTAGTGTAATTTTCATCACCTATAAAATCCTCCAAGGTATTGTAAAGGAAAATATACTTGCTTTTAATTATGTTGTTCCATTCCTATTGATCTTCATAAATTCTCCATAATTGTTTAGCCATGAGGGCTTGGTTCATATTTTTGATGGTTCGCAGCCCAAGACCTCCTTGTTTTTTAGGCTTGCACACTTTCTCCCAAGAAACCAGGCTAAGTCTTTTCTTTTCCTCCACCCCAGACCAAAGGAATATTTTTTGAATTTTCTCAATCTCATTAGCAATTTTGTGGGGAATTTTAAACAAGCTCATAGCATAGACAGGGAGATTCTGAAGAGTTGATTTCAGGAGTTGGAGCTTTCCCGCATTGCTGAGGAGAGCCCCTTTCCATCCTGCAAACTTATTGTTATATCTGTCAATTAATTTATACCTGAAGCTTTCAAGAGGATTGACATAAAGGGGGAGACCTAAATAAGATGAAGGAAGGTTCCCTATATTAGAACCAAGAATATTTGATATTTTCTTTTGTCTCTCTTCCGGGATGTTTATGAAGAATATGGAAGTTTTATTCCAATTGATTAGTTGGCCAGTAGCTGAGGTATAGATAGTGAGGCCTTTCTTAAGATTTTTAGCTTATTTTATAGTCGACTCTCCCATTATGAGAGTATCATCCACAAATTGCTCATGGGAACAGATAAGTCTTGTAGAAGAAGGATGTATACCCTTTATATCCCCTTTTTCCACCATAATTTGGATGTACCTCCCCAAGCACTCAGCTAGGATAGAAAAAAGGATGGGAGATATAGGATCTCCTTGTCTTTGCCATCTAGAAGGTTTAAAGAAGGAAGAAGATCCCCCATTCACAATATCCAAAGAGGAAACAGTAGTTACAAGTTGCATAATTATTTTAATAATGTCCTTGCTAAAACCAAAAGCATTCAGCACCTTCTGCATGAAGTGCCAATCAACTCTATCATACACCTTAGAGAGGTCCAGCTTCATCATAAAGCCCTATTTTTTGGCTTTTTCCAGGGAGTGGAGATTCTCATGAGCCACAATAATAGAATAAAGGATTTGTCTCCTAGGAACAAAGCAATTTTGCTGGAGGGAATTAGAGATGGGAGCAACTTAAGCAGTCTGAATGTAATGACTTTAGAAATAATCTTGTTTAGAGAATTACACAAGCTGATAGGTCTAAAATCCTCCATAGTATTAGCTCTAGGTTTCTTGGGAATAACAACCAAGAAGGTAGCATTTAATTCCCTGAGAAGACATTTGGTCCCAAATAATTCTTTAACCGCATCCTTAACATCTTGACCCATAATCTCCCAGAACTATTGGAAGAAGAGCATAGGAAAACCATCAGGGCCTGGTGATTTTTCGCCTTCAAAGGAAAAGATAGCATTCTTGATTTCGTTGTTCAAGGGAATAGATTTGAGCATTTTTTTAGAATGATCCTCGACAATTTTAGGAATAACTGCTAATATTTCATCCTGATTAGAACTATTCAATTCTTTCTCCCGTGTCAAAAGATCTGAGAAATAATTTAACATCTCATATCTGATTTCTTCCTCCTTCTTCATAGTTTTACCTTTTGAATGAAGATTAGTAATCCTATTATTTTCTTTGTGTTTCATGGCCATCATATGGAAAAATTTGGTATTTTTATCCCCAGTTTTAAGCCAGAGAGCTCTAAATCTCTGTCTCCAAAATGATTCCTCCTTAGTGATAAAATTGTGGTAATCCACCAACAGTTTATTTTCCTTAGTTCTAGTTTCCTCCGAAAGGCCCTCCTTCTAGATACTATTCTGGATTTCCTTAATTTCATTCTGCAATTTCTATTTTGTAAGAAAAATGTCCCCAAAAACTTCTTTATTCCATTTTTTGAGATTGTTTTTTATATTGTTTAGTTTCTTTGTCATTCTATACATTGCTCCCCCTTCAATAGTAGGATTCCACCATTCCTCTATCTTAGCTTTTAAGTTAGGGTGAGATAACCACCTTCTTTCAAATCTGAAAGGGATATTTTTTCTGCCATTAATCTTATTAATATTCAGAGATATAGGATAGTGGTCAAAACCTACATGGAGTTTTGCTGAGAGAGTGCAATAGTAACTAGTCAACCAATCAAAGGTTAACAGAGCTCTATCCAATTTGACATGGATCAGGTCTTTCCCTATGCGTCTATTTGGCCAAGTATATTCAATACCTTCCAGCTCAATATCTAAGAGGGCTTCCTCACTGATGAATTCCATAAGATCAGACCTGGTGTCAATTTGGGGAACATTTCCTCCCTTTTTTTCTTCATTTTTAAGAGGAGTATTGAAATCTCCCATAATCATCCATCAAGTATCTTGGTTGTTGTTGCTGATATCTTTCAATCTCTGCATATATTTCTGCCTACCACCTCCAATATTAGGTGCATAAACATTGATAAGATTCTAGTTGAAATTCTCCTTGAGATAATTAATATTAACCATTAAAATGTTCTTTTCACTAACAATCAACTTACACATAACATTTTTAGTATTCCAAAATATGCCTATTCAACCTGAAGCTCCCTCTGAGTCACCTCCAATACTACCATAGTATTTTTCTACATGCATCTTTTCTAGATTTTCCTTGGTCATCTTGGTTTCTTGAATTAGTAAAATATCAGGTTCTCTATCTCTTATTATGTTCCTAAGAACATCCTGTTTATGGAGGTTGTTAAGCCCTCTTATGTTCCAAGAGATAACATTCATATTAAAGACTTGGGGAACATATCTCATGGATGGTTCTTTGTTTACCATCCGCTATATTATTCTTTGCTTCATTCTCTCTTTTTTTCTTTTGTGATTCCCTGCCTTTTTTGCTTTTGGGAGTGCCCACATCAGCCTTAACTTGTCTTCTAGTTTGAACTCCCCCTTGACTAATACATTCTTTTTTTTTCCCAGAGTCAAGCGATAGATAGCTGTTATGATCAGCCTTCTTTTTTGGGTTTTTTATGAATCTTTTATTTTTCTTAATCTGTGACCAAGGGGCTTCTTGATTTTCAAAGTGTTTTTCTAGGTTCAGATTTGTCTCCATGCTTTCTTCACTCCATAGAGATGATATAGGGGAAAGGGAATCATCATCACTATCTTCTGAATAATGTTCTTGCTCCTCATTTCCCCCAATGGTAGGAGGTACCCTTGAGCTGGATAAACCTTCCAACCCATTCATTGTATTGGCTTTATTGATGTCTTATGGTTCTTTCTCTTTAGGCAGCCCCTGCTCAATACTAGAGTCTTTATTTGTTTCATGGTTTGTTTTGTGTTTTTCCGAACTAATTTTGTTATCAGGAATCAGTATTTCCTCTGATTCATTACTGATTAAGTTCTCTATGTTGTTCTCTTGTTGACCTTGATCAGCTTTTCCAGCATCTTTTTCATTAGGATTTACCTTCTTCTTCCAAACCTTTTTTAGGTTCTCTTTTGTGATCTTGTTCCCTTTTTTGGTCTACTTTTTCTTTTTGTTTTTTCAAAGGACATTATTTAGCCCAGTGACCAGATTTTTTACAAGTAAAAAAAGAAAATGGAAGTGATTCATATTCAATAGCTTGGATGTACTTACCCAGTTTGGAACTAATGGCGATGACCTCTGACAGATCCATTTTGTGGTGAATGTTCACACAGATTCTCACATAGACCAGTCTTGATCTTGCTGTTGTCATTGGATCGATCAAAAGAAGTTCCCCAAATGCACTTTCTAAGCCAACAAAAACATCCTCATGCCAGTATTCCATCGAGAGACTAGGTAATCTCACCCAGATAGGGGCAGAGTCAAATATTTCAGCATTGAGATCCAGATTTGTAACCCATTTTTGGAGAGCCAGCAATGACTTGCCAAACATCCAGGGTCCTCCACACAGCACTTTTGATAGATCTTCACTATTTGAGAATACAAAGGAAAAAAACCCTTTTGGCATTGCTGCTATGTCCACTTGTCCTTTGAGTTTTCATTTACCATAAGTAAACTCCCTGACTAGCTCATTATTGGGTCTTATTCCTGTGAACTTTCCTACCAGTGTAAGAGCCATTGTAGAAATAGTGTGCTCCACAAGAGGATCAAGTATAGAAATAATATAATACCCAGTGCTTGGGTTAGATGTATTTTTGATACTAGGGAAAGAATATTTTCCCATGCCACTTCCCAAGGATGCATTTGAGTACTTGAGAAAGACACTAGGGGTCAAACCCTTGTCTATTGGTCAGTAAGCTAACTAGAAGGTTGTATCAACCTACATATTATCATAATATCATTCATGATTGATGCAAGCAAAGAGATGAACTTCAAAGCTACATCTATATACAAATAGGTATATATCATCACCAAGTACTAGAGCATATTGTTTTATTGCTGATGGATAAGGGAAATTCAAAGAATATATTATGGATGGAGAGAAAAGTTTGTTTGACATTAATGTCAAATATTTGTGAGATATTTTCTTGGCATTGTTGTGAAAGGGAGAGAAATTGTCCATATTATCACATCCTTTTGGAAAGGGAGAGATATTATCCATTATCACATTAATCCAACAAGCAGAGATTATATCCTCAGGGAGATAGATTGTATGGAAATATGATACAAAGGGAAAGTTGCTGATAGGTAAAGCAAAAAAACATCAAAAGAAAGGAAAATAGTCAAAGGGAGAGAGTTTGACACAGAAGGATAACACATAAAATTAGAGAAAGAAATATTCTACATCCATCTAGTGAAGGGATTGAAGACATATAGAAAGCCTACAAGAATAAAATCAAAGCTACTTGAGCTTACCGGAAACCACACATTCAAGTAATAGTTACATTAGGAAAGCTTGATGAAACTGTATATTTCATATTGTATTAGAAATAGTATAGTATGATAATATAGTATGTTGCCATCAATGCCAAAGGGATATATTGATGACATGTAATTGATTAAATGTTTGAAGATGTTAATTTGATGATCATGCAAGGCATTAAATCAGTTAATGTATTGTATTGTCATTGATGTCAACTTAATATAATCTATATGGTCATGGAGATACTGCCAAAGACTTCAAAGAACTCATAAATCAAGGATATGCTAATCAATAATGCATACAAGTCTAGTATTCACCAAGTGACTGAATACACTGACGGAGTGCACCCGATGGTTAGAGTAAAAGAACAAAGTCACAGTGTTTCCCGATGAAGAAATACATAGAATTACCGATGAGGAGAATTAAAGAAATGTCCGATGAGAAAGAAAAAAGTAACCCAAGGACAAAAATTCAATGTTGCTCAATGGAAAAGACAAGGACAGAGATCCCGATGACAACTAAAGTCACACCGATAGAATAGTCAGTTATCACCGATGACTAACTGAAGTATTGACCGACAGAACAAAGAGTTTAGAAAATGACAAAATTCCTAGCTGGACAGGAGATAAAGATAGAGTTAACAGATAATTATCATTGTTCTATTCATCCAGAAAAAGCTGGAGATAAGTAATTGATTTAAAGCTGATTTTTATAGTTGGCAAGAAGATATCTACGAGAAAAATTAGGAGTTATGCTTTAAATCAAATTGGCTAGATTGTTTATCATGCCAAGAATCAAGAACCAAGAAACAATGAATATTATGTCTATTTAAGAGACGAGCTTAATAATTTTATGAAGGGGATTAAGGGGAGTTAATAGAGAGAGGATGCTGAAGAGAAACTAATGAACAACAACTTCATGCAGTGCTGATCAAACAAGCTGAAGGAGAGCTAGGGAATTCTGTAGACAACTGACGAATAGGTAGAATAGCATCACAGAGAAGAAAGTGTGGAGGAAAAGGATTTAATTGATACATTGGTCAGAGAGGTAATGTACTTAAATAGATATGAAAATTTCCAATTTAAGTTGCAATATGAACAGGTCATAATGTTTCATTTTAATCATTGAAGCATCAAGTCTCTTAACTGAGTAGGACTTAACAGTCTTCCATATATTGAGGTACATCTCAAGGAGTGCCAAAAAGGTTGATTCATGAAAGTAGCATTGGATATGCCCGATGCCTATTGACAGTCTAAGAAAGAGGTTGATTCAAGGATGGCAGCATTAGATGCCCGATACTAAGTGACAACCTCTATGTATAAAATCCTCTAACAAGGTCACACCTAATAGTGTGTTTGTAACCTTTAACAGGGTTGGCTCTTAACATGGCTCACTTTAGAAGAGTAAAAATTTGGGGTACCAGTCCCAGTGGTTTTTCCCTTAATAGGGTTTCCATGTTAAAATCCATGTGTTATGTGTGTATGATTCGTCTCTTTATTGTTTTGTATCTTACATAACTCATTCTGGATATATCAGCATACTCTGGATATTTACTGTATTTTGGTAAATAGATGACTGCTTATCGGTAAACATAAAGAAGAAGGTTTAACAAAGCAATCCGACAAGTAGTAAATTGATATAACTTATTCAAGGCATTCATCTTGTAGGACAGAAGATAACTTGAGAAATAATTTGTGGTTATAAGTTTTGAAGGGTTGATTTAAGGATGAATTTTTGAGGCGACTGATTAACTCCCCTTCTCATTTATTACTAACAGAGGAAGCCACAAGCTTCCAACTATTTTACATGTCATTTTTAATAATTCCATCAAAGCTAAAAACATTCAACAAACCTACGATTCCGTGTAAAGAAATACTTCATCTTTTAAACATCCACCAATCATCAAGATGCATGTTGCTCAAGATATCCTCAAGGTGGTCCTCATACTTAGTCAGCTCCATCCTGAAATCTACAAAAAGATCTCAAATCTCTTCTTTATCTCATTCCTTCTCCATCTCAACCATGTCGCTTTGGTATGTATCATAACTAATAGAAAAATTCCAAGTGGCCACTATGAGACCACTCAAAATATTAGTTTGTTCTTGTTCCTCCTCCCCATTCAAATCAGGTTGCACTACAGGATAGGGATCTTTATTTGATGACCCTTCAATCATTGGTAACCCCATCATGTTTATACGACTTTCTATGAAAAATAACCAGTTAAGAAACCATTATAAATAATTTTTTGGCAAATCTTATGTCAACATTAATGTGAAGGAATGTTTCACATAGTACAACTCCTTGAAAATGAAAGCCTTGCAGTTACAACCCATCAATTCATGGTATGTCACACACTTTCCATTTCATTCCATCCCATCGAATACATAACACATTTAATTCCAATATTTTCAATACAAAGTCCAGGCCTCAATAATATCCAAGTGGTGATTTTCCATCTTATAAATTTAAATTTACACCTTTAATTTTTCAACCATTGCACTCCATTTATCAAGGTAATAGTGTCCTCACACTATCACTATACCTAACATTTCCACAATGGGAAACCATCAACATCGCTATTTCAAAATCTTTAAAAAAATATGGCTTGCAATTCATCCTTATCCTATTCATACTTTAATTCAAACATGTTACTTTGGTAGCTGGTTGGAAAGTCCTAGGCATCAAATATAAGACTATTCGAAATATCTTGTTGGTATTCCTTGATTATTCTACTAATTTTAGAGAAGAAAATATATTTATGAATAATGTTTATCCCTCAGGAATCTTGTGCCAAATCTCTGATCAAAACTTCACACAAATTTATAAATATATTTTTAAATGCAAGATAATACTCCATAAGGTATGAGTGTCAGTATCTTTGTTAAATTACACTAATATCAAAGTTAAGGCATATTTCTATTTAACACAAACCATAATCTTGTGATAATTCCATCAGAATACTCAAAGCTTCTTATACAAAAAAATGAACTTTCACAATGTCCCATCTTCTAAAAAACACCTTTTGCGAAATGACACCATAATATCAATATTGTCACTATTTCGCAAGTCATGATTTCTATGTTATGCAAAACAATGCTCATCAACACCTTTTGATTATGATCACTAGTATTTAAAATAATTCAACTATCTCAAAAATATCCCCAACAGGCCCAAAAACCATTTAAAAATACAATTTGGTAGGATTTGAAACCCACAAACAATCAACTACAAAAAATAGAGAAAAAACACCCAATAACTACACCATCAACTAAAAATATGGTAGCCAAAAGGATAGTAAGAAGATAAATTTTAGGATCCATAAACACATGTTGATGCCCTAAAAATAGAGAAATTTTTAATGGTTCCCTTACCCATTTAATAGGAAACCATTGGTTTTTTGGGCACCCATGACCATGAACCCTGGGTTTGAAAAAGGCCTAAAACATTAAAAATCACAAACCAACATATTAAATTTGAAGAGAACTGTGAACACAATAGGGGTCTCAGAACCTTTATTTCCATTAGCAAAGAGATACTACAAATAATAGTCACTAGAAAAAATAGAGCCTCACCACCAAAGAGGAGGACCACAGAGTTTTGAAAGGCTCTACAATATTTCAAGTTGGTTTTTACAATGGCTTCCAAAACCAATCAACATCTATTAGAAAAGACACCCCACTAACTAGTCCAAAACTCTCTTGGAATTATCCTCTACACCTTAATAGGAGAGGATCCCACCTCAATAGGAGTAGCATAGGAGGAACAAACCAATCGAAAACACAAATCCTAATTCAACCTTGTACTCAAGCATCCACAACCAAGAGAATACCAAATAGAGTAATGATTAACCTATTTCTGAAAGTGATGTGCATGCATAGGATACATAACCACCTCAATAAGGCATAGAAAAGAAGAAATAGAAGAAAGTGATGACATTATTTTTTCCATTAGTATACTTAGTGAAAAACATTGATAGAGATCACTAGTAGACTACAGAGATCACCAGCGGACTACAAGTATTACCAGCGAACAACGAGCATACCCGACAGAACACAAAGGTCATGAAAAATGCTAAGTATGGAATTGACAAGCATCACTGGTGACTACAAGAATCATTGGTGACACAGTTTTGTGAACAAAAATGATGGAATAGAAAAATCATACTTGACGACCAGTTCAATAAAGGAACACCGACGACCAAGAAAAATGACTGTCAGAACTGACAATCAGTTAAAGAACCTGCAAATAGTAGATCTGAGTTTTATACGACATATAAAGCAATTCAATTCTATTTATAGAGTTTTAATTTTTTTTAAATCATAACTTAAGGGTCAAGCAAGCTTTATGTAAATGTTTTAAAGCATCCTAATGGATCTAAAACATATCTAACTAAAGATCAAGGTCAAGTTGTAAACCTTGGATCTAGAGTTAACTTGCAAAGCATGAATCAAGAATTGAGCCAAAAACTAGTATAAATAGATGTTAAAATCAATTGTGAAAAAAATTCATTATTGTTGATAGCAACAAAGAGCATCTAAGGAGCAGAAGGCAAAATTCATGCAAAGTTCAGAAACAGATCACATCAGTTGTCAAGAACACACAGAGGCTACCGATAAGTAGATAAAGGTATTATTCAATCATGGAAGGATGATTACTTATATGTAGGAAGCTTAATTGGATTTGTTATCAACAATTAAAGATTGCATACATTATCAGATCAAAGACTTATGTAGTTGCATTCTAACAAGTACATCACATCTAAAATCCTTTTGTAGAAGGTGGACTTAACCGTTCTTTACAAATCTCTTAACAGAGTGCACACTTAACAGTGTTGCTAA
>MU225975.1:2159824-2175981 GCA_018584345.1 Thuja plicata
TTTACATATATAAAATATACATATAAAACCATAAGTTTAAAGTATCTATTTTACAAGCAAACTGCTAAAAAAGAAAGTAAGAAACATTTGAAAAGATGGCCTTTTAAGAGGCTCATCATTCCACCCAAATGCACTATTGCTGGTCCCTAGCAATCATGAAATTACAGATCCTGGCCCTAAGCCTCAAGTCACTGGAAATCTTTTCACCTGGTTCATCAGCAACATAGTTGAAATACCCATGGTTGTCCCGAAGTCTTTCCGACCTCTGTCTTTCCTGATTCGTCATTATCTTCTACATTCTCATTTACTACCAGTAAAGGCCGAAGGAGGATAGGAGGTTGAAACCTTAAGGGAATCCAATAATTCAGCTATGTTTGGCCCAACATTATAAACCATGGAGCCCAGCGAGTGGAAAGAGTTAAATTCTATGGAGAATGAGGTTCCCTAATTTTTATGTCCACCTCTATCTGCAAGCTACCATCATGGCCTCAATATCCTATTATGAATGTTTTTCCCAATCTTTGTATACCTGCTCTATGACTCAGAGGACCTTGCGGGATTCACTAGGGTTCATAGTAATTGAGATGCAATCAAGGAAATTCCGCCTAGAACTCTGAACTTCAGGCCTCATCATGAGGGCTGTGTCTATGTCATTGCTTCTATATGGAAAATTCTGATGCTCTCTGCTAATCTCATTCTGAATCCAAGACATCACTACCCTCAGCTGAACATCTACCATGTACAGAAGTGAATTCTAATCTCTATTGTTTGGCACAACAAGATTGTGTAAATATAATTCACATAATAGGTGTTTGATGGACATGGGAGCTAACTAGAAGGCATCATAAAATTTGTGAGGTGTAGAAATAGAAGGATTCAATCCCTCTACAATCCTAGTCAATTGAAAGTTAACAAATTGATCTTTAAGGAAAAAATCATAAACTGGAGATGGTGACCTACATGTCATTGTTGCAGGAATCAATTTAGTAATTTTCTCAATTTCCCTCTCCAATAGTGCAACCCGATTTGTTTTCTATTCAAGTTGACAAGCCTGATCCTCAATGATCCTTTTTAGTTTTTCTATTTCCAGTTGCCATTGTGCCTTTTCCCAAATAAAATTTTGGTATAAACTCAATCCTGCTGCTAAAGGTGTTGATAAATCTGGTGGTGGCATGGGTCCCTACTAAAGAATATCAATCCACCTGGATGCAGGTCAAGGGATTCTTACTGCTTCCTCTTCAGTGTAAGTAGACCCTTTTTCTTTGTCATGAGTTTTCATTGAATCATCTGCTTGGCAGGATTCATCAATGGAAGTTTTTCCTCTCCACATGACAAGGTTTTTTATCGAATCATCCACTTGGGACGACTCAACTACCTTGAACAACATGTCCAATCCATCTCTACTCATTTTTTCAAACACCTCTTCAACAATGTCCTCATCTACTATAGGGAATTTATTAGGGGGTAGGTTTTCTAAATTGTCATCAGTATCTTACCCAACAAAGTTATTGAAAAATCCCTCTATTTCCTTAGAATCCTTATCACTGTCTACGAGGATGTAATCAACTGGTGGGTCAGTTGTAGCTTCATCATTTATAATGTGGGATATGGTGTCACCATTTGTTCTTTTTGGATCTATTGCCTCCAAAGAGGACTTCTTTGTAGACTTAGAGGATTCAACATTTATAATTGAATCAAGGGTTTTGTCTTCCTTCTAGTACTAGCAGAAAGTCTAGCAATCTTCCTGACAGGGGTTTGAAAAGAACTCAGAGGATCTTTGTGTTTCTTCCTACTGGAGGACACCTCCTCCGTAATGGCTACAGGAGGTTCTTCTTACATTGCCTCCTTGGGAGAGGGAAAAGGCTCCTTAGCTATATTACCAACATCTTAATTATTATGTGGTTGTTGTTCTGGAGTCATACCCTCTGCCTCTATGGTTTTACCTTTATCTTTCTTGGTAGCAGACCTAGTTTCATCGGAAGGTGAAGTATCAAGAGTGACATCAACTTCCCTAGTTTTTCCTTTCTTTTTATGAGACACAAGAGTACTAACATTGCATGCTCTTTTCCTAGATAGGTTAGGTGTAGAAGAAGATGCTTCAGGAATGCCCTTTGTTTTTTGTGTTACTTTACGAACCCCCATTATTGTTTTAACCCTTCTACCTACACCCTGGCCTCTAGGGCCAACCACTCTAGGTGCTATTTCCTCCATGGCCAAGAATTCATCCCAAGTCTCAATTCATTATTTAATTAATTCCCTTTCTATAACTAATTTCATTAAACAATGATGGGAAATAGATTGAGCTTTTACTGACTATACTAGAGATGACTTCTTTTTCACAATATTAAATAGAAAACAAGGTAAGTTTACTAGCCTATTTTCATGGAAGAGGGTGCTCAAAATATTGAAATGCAATCCATGGAGGTACTTGTAACAACCTTCACAAGTGAAGTAGGATATTATGATAGTAGTCGACTGCATAAACTCCATGGGTAATGATGTTCATGAAGTACCATGTTTCTTATCAATGTCCAACCGTGGGTCACCATGAAGGGTAAATTGTGCCCCAACTAAGCACAAGTCAATATCCTTACTCCATTGTTCTCCTTCATGTGGAAAATTTTAAACTTCTCCCACAATGTCCTCTTAGAATTCTATCCTCGGAACCTTAACCATTGCAAACCCATTGTTCAGAGTATTTAGGAATTGGAAAGCAATTTCTTCATCAAAGCCATTAAGGCTAAGGCAGTAATCCAGCCATCCCCTTCTTTGAAACATTTCATAGGCGGTCGGGTCCCCAAGTAGAACTTGATGATCTATAGGCTCATGCCTCTAAAGGTCTCCACCCATTGCTAATGACAAAAATGGATCTGTAGGAGCTCCACAGATGCTACAGAAAACTCAAAAATGTAGGACTTCTTATGGACTCAAGGTGTTTTTTACGAGAAAAATTGAAGTCCATAATAGCTTTTAATTCTAGGCAAATAAGAATTATGTCTAATGGTATTCATAAATACATTCGCTCGTGTTAAGGTTCGCCACCTGAACATGTCACAAAAATTTCATTATTAAGATAACCTTACATTTTAATTGCTTTCAAATCATGATGACTTAATCATGGAAGAACATATAAGCTTCCACATGACGGCGGTCATCATGAAAAGACAAGAAATAATGTTTTCCTTTTTACATGCTAAAATTGATTTGGAAATATTTTGAAACACACATTAAATAATCCGTCCCCCAATTAATTGTAAGGAATGGGTCCCACCAAGCCTTTGTGTGCAAGAGTAAAAAAAGGAAAAGAACACTTAATCCAAACTAAAAAATGAATAAAATAATATACGAGAAAAAGTATGTGTTACTAACCTGAGAGGTGATGCAGGAAGAGTGTTTTTCTATGCTACACGCACTGATGAAGTTATGCAATGGGATGGACACATGGGAGAGAGAGAGAGGAGGTGAAGTGGATTTTTATTGGGGAGAAAGCAATTCACGGAAGTGAAATTTTTATTATGGAATCTGTGATAAAAATCACAGTTTGGCAAAAATCTAGGTAGAAGACCCAAATTCTTTGGCTGTAGGAGTGGAGATGTCTATGCTCTATAGGAAATGCTACAGGAAATCTTGATGAATCATAGGCTTGTGATATATCTTAAGACGATGCCCATTGACAAGAAGTTTAAATCATACAGGATCAATGGTAGATAGTTGAACTACACCATTGTCAAAAACTCAGACTATTTCATAAGGCCCTAAAAAATGGGTCTGAAATTTTCCTAGAGTATGCTAATAGCGTGAGTCATAGAGAAAGGCCCAATCACCAATAGAAAATTTCTTATCCTTGATGAATCTGTCATGCCACTTATTTCACTACTTTTGAATCAATTCAGTGTTGTGAAGTGTAGACTTCCTATACTCATCCAATACATTAAGCTGCAGGAGCCTATCCTCTTGTTCCTTGGTAAGGTTGATATCTAACTCCAATGTCATCTTGAGAGTCTTATGGTGAAACTCAATAGGCATGGATGTAGATTTTCCACAAACCAACTCAAAAGGAGTAAAACCAGTAGTGGTTTTTCCATGTTTTTTGATAAGCCCAAATGGCTTGAGGAAGGCGGGTAGCCCAATCCTTTTTGTGAACAACAACTATTTTGGTCAAGATGGCCTAAATTTCCTGATTTGTGATCTCAGCCTGCGCATTATCCTAAGGATGGTATGGTGAAGATTTTCCATGCCTCACTATGTACTCATTCATCAATTCAACAATAAGATTATAGGTAAACTGCGCCCCTTGATCTGTTACTATTTCACGAGGCACACCAAACCTAGTAAAAATAAACTCATAGAGAAACTCTGCTACCTTATGATCCCTACATGCCTCATTTATTTTTCTTCAACCCATTTTGTGGCGTAGTCAGTGCATACTAAGATATAAGACTTACCATGGGAAGATGGCTCAATGAGACCAAAAAATTCGATGCCCCATTTGTCAAATGGTGTTACTACCACCTAAGGCTGCAAGGGCATTTCATCATACTTGGTTGGGGGTCCCATTCTCTAGCATCAGTCACAGTGCACGGTATGCTTAGCTACATCTTTATGTAAGGTAGGCAAATAATAACCATTTGTCAATACCTTGTATGTTGTCCTTTTCCCTACAAAATGGCCACCACACGACTCATCATGACAAGGCCAAAGGATGTCATAGGTCTCATCTTCATGAAAACATTTGTGGGTGACTTTATCAAGACTTGTGTAGAACATAAATCTAGAGATCCATGAAAAGTTGAAGCTTTTCTCAACCAGTAGCCAGCATTCACAAGGTGAAAAATGAGGTGGTGTTCTTCTTGTAGAAAGGTAGTTGGCGATGTCAGCATACCACGGATTGTAAGTTGTAACAGAGAATAGGTGCTCATCTAGGAATCTATCATTAATTGCTGCAGGATAATTGGGAACTTGTAATCTAGAGAGGAAATCAGCCACCACATTAGCTTTTCCTAGTTTATCACTGATAGCTATATCAAACACCTACATGAGGAGTAACCAGTGACCTAACCTACTAGAGATGATGGGTTTGTTCATCAAGTATTTGATTGCTAAGTGATCAATGTAAGCAAATACTTCATAAACAATTATGTAATGTCTAAATTTATTAAGTGCATAGATTACAACAAGCAGTTCCTTTTTAGTAACAGTATAATTTAGTTTATCACCTTGCAGATTTTTTCCTATGTAATAAATGACGTGCTCAACTATACCTTATTTTTTTCCTAGCACTGCCCCAATGGCATAGTCAGATGCATCAGTGTGGATATGAAAGGGAATCTTCCAGTCAAGTCCTCTAAGAATAGGGGTCTTTGTCAACACATCTTTCAACTATTGAAATGATAGTTCACAGTCAGTTCTCCATTCAAATTCTACTTCTTTCATCAATAGATTATATAATGGGGCAGAAAGTTGGTTGAAGTTCTTAATAATTATCCTATAGTAACTGAAATGACCAAGAAAATGCCAGACATCCTTCTGCTTTACTGGAGTGGGGAGTGTAATGATGACTGCAATCTTTGCAGGATCAACCTGGATACCAAATGATGAGAGGTAATGCCCTGGGACAACTCCCTCCTCCATCATCATATAACACTTCTCACTATTAAGTGAGAGGTTGTAGTCCTGACATGTTTTAAGAACTTTTCCCAAATTAGCATGAGCCTCTTTGAATGTAGTTCCATATGCAGTGAAGTCATCCATGTATATTTCAACACAGTCAGTAGCAATGTCAGAGAAAATACTTATTACTGCCCTCTTAAAATTTATAGGTGCATTAGATAATCCAAATGGCAATATAGAATAAGAAAATGTTCCCCATGGATAGGTGAACATTGTTTTATCCTGGTCTTCTAGTGATATCTAGATCTAGTTTTAGCCACTGAAACCATCCATGAATGAAAAATACTTGTTACCAACAAGGTTGTCAACTACTTGGTCAATAAAGGGTAATGGAAAGTGATCTTTCTTTGTGGATTTATTAAGCTCTCTATAGTCCACAAAAACTCTCCATTTTCCACCTTTCTTTGGGACAATTAAAAGAGGGGAGACCCACTAGCTTTTAGAAATAGGATATATAAAGCCAGCTTGAAGGAGTTTTGTAATTCAGCCTTTACTATATCTCTTGGTGTAGGGTTTATTATTCTTTGAGCTTGCCTAATAGGTATGGACTTAGGACTTATATAGATCTTATGGGTACATAATTTTTGTTTAAGTCCCTTCATGTTAGTATAGTCCCATGAAAAAGCTTCCTGACTCTCTTTTAGAAGATGGAGAAGGCTAGACAACTGAGATTCAGTGAGATTCTTATTGACATTCAATTCCTTACCTATGTCAATTTCTACTCTTTTGACTTTATCCAGCATAAGAACTTCTGCAAATGAAGGTGACTTTATCTCATGGGGTAACAAAGTATGGAGATAATCAGGTGCTACAGGAAACTTAGATGAGGATTGCTTGGGAAATATGGTTTGTAGGGAACAGTTAGGGACATGAAAAGAGGGTTCTTCAGAGCCATACTTGTTTGTAAGGATTTCTACTAGTATGTCATCTTCCTCTTGTGAGGTCATAAATGGATCTTTACCAATAACCATAAGCTGATGTACTGAATTGGCTTTGAGGGGAGCATCTCCTAGATCTGGCCAGAAAACTTGGTCAAGTTCAGCATGGGGTTTGGCTGGAGAATATAGAGTTAATTTATTGGTATGAATTCCATCAGCTATGGTCATTTTTATTGAGCGACATACAATGCAATCATCTGTTGTGGCCAACCAAGGCCTTCCTAATATTAATGGATATCCTCCTAGTGTGGCTTTGGGGGACAGGATTATGAAATCTAAAGGGTAATCCAAGGAATCAAGTGTGACAACAATATCCTCTACCATACCATCTAGATTGACAGTGGAATTATTAGCGTGGTGTGTGTTTCTCTCAACCTAATGATACTAAGTCTTAACAACACATCCATAGTCATTACATTAGTAGATGCCCCTAAATAAACCAAGACATTATGTATTTGTATACCATTAATGTGAATGGTGACCACTAGACTTCTTGGATAAGAGTATTTAGGCATCAAGGCTATACTAAGCATAAGATCAGAAAGCTTCCCGAGAACATGGACGGTATCAGGATCTTTCTTTTTCCTACCAGGGTGCTTGATACATGCTTCCTTTATTATTTTATTATAAGTGGGAATTTCTTTGAGGGCATCTAATAACGGTATTTGGATAGTCATTTTCTTTAGTTGGTTAATCAGATCATTTGCAATAGTATTCTCTTTAGTGGGTACTGAGTGTGGAGCCAATATTTGTGGATAAGGTGAAATTTTTACAGCTGGAGTAGGTGGTGAAACAGGTGGGACTACAATATTTTGATTGTCAAGAATGTCCTCAGTATCAAAAACATCAGTTATTATGGGTTCCGTAGGTGTAGGCAATTTGGTTCCTGATCGTAGGTGGATGTCATTCACTTGCAATGAATAAGCTTGATGCTTGTTATTAGGATTTGGATTTGTTTGCGTAGGCAGTTATGGCTTCTAAGCACTACTATTGGCTGCAGTAGGTGGAGGCATAATAGCTTGTCATTGAGGTGGAGGCATGATAGCTTGTTGCTAATTAGGCTTATTGGGTCCCCACTAAGGTTTTTGTTGCCAGTTACCATGTGGTTTCCATTGGTTATTCTGCTGCGGCTGTTGATATTGGTTAACTTGTTGTTGGTATGGGTTAAATGGAGGTTGTTGTTGGAATTTTTGGCTATACTATGGTTGTTGGTAGTTTTGGTTATACTAAGGTTGTTGGTTAGACCAGTTATGATTCCAATTCTGTCCTTGAGGGACATAATTCTAGGGGTTTTGATTTTTCCAATGATTACTATTATTATTATTATAACCAAAATTATTCAGGGATCTTGAGGCATACCTTATCTCTGAGCCCATGGTCATCTTTGAGCTACATAGAAAACCTCTCCATTCTCCTCATCTATCACTTTGAACTCGGTGGGCATTGAGGTGGTCTCCATGGATGCAACATTTTTGCACTTATAGTTTCTTTTGTTCTCTCTATAGTGGGAGCAGAATTCAGCCAGCATAGCTTCTGCATCCTCTTTCTTCCTCCGGGATTGCATACTATCCAACTGAGTGGCCACATCATTGATAATGTCCTCTTTGAAGTTAGATAGGAGGTTGGACAGCTCTATCTTAGATACTCCTGAATTGTTTGTCTTATGAGGTAGATCTCTTAGTCCTCTTCCTTTTTTTACTGTAGCTCTTGAGTAATTCAAACATATAGTCTTAATATCTGCCCAATTCTTTTGAGTCATATCCCCACCAGCCATTAGGTCCAAGGCCTCTATGCTTCCATCATTGACACCTTTGAGGAACATATGCTTCTATGATTCCTCATTCAACTGGTGTTGAGTATTGCATTGCAGGTTAAACATAAACCTGGAAACATAGTCCTCCAAGGTTTCATCCTCTTTTTGTGACATTTTGAAAATGTCATCTCCCTTTAAATGTTGTCCTCTATAGTACTCTTTATATTTGTCAAGAAATATGTTTCTCATGGCATTCCAATTTGCTACAACATTAGCTCCAAGGCCCATGAACCACCTTAGAGAAGCCTCTTTAAGAGTTGATGGGAACAACTCTAGCTTATGGGTGTTAGTTGTGTAGTCATAAATCCTAGAGAGGATGTCAAACTCAAAGAGGAAGGTCTCTGGATCTTCAGTGATAAGTCCATAGAACTTTGGAAGTGTAGTGGCTGGTATGTTCTTTAGATTCTAGTTACCTTGTTGAGGAGGAATTGGGAAGGGAGAGGTAGGCTGAGCCATCCTCTGAGGAGGTCCTGGTTGTTGTGGCTAATAGATGATAAGAGATAATGGGTTGTCTTGATATTCAAGCTCATCAAAGAGGACATGCAAATGTGGTGATTCTTTGGAGGATGATGGTGATGAAATTTCTCCTTGGGCATCAGCAAATGGGTTTTCAAATAGCTCTTCTTCTTCACTATCAACTCGGGGTTCCTTTGGCTCGGGGTTGAAAATATCAAATGGTTTAGCCTAGTATTGATGCGGAAGGAATCTCCCACGAGGATCTCTTCTTCTATGCATAAAAGGATTTCTTAAAATTGAGCCCTATATTATGTAAACTAGGAACATGAACACCAAAGTAAGTTTGAACTAACACCATCCCTGGCAGCGGTGCCAAAAATGCTTGGCTAAACAATTGTCTTAGAAACACATAGCATTGGACTGCTAATTCAAGATTGGACACCCTAAATGGATGCTAAGTAGATTATTTAGCATCATTTAATTATCAACTAGGGACATAAACTTGGAATGGTATTTGCAAAGTATATGCTTCAAACCTTCTTGATTCTCATTGCTAATCCTATGGAAATGAAATACATTAAGCTTCAGGAATCTATACTATTTCAAGTACACGTATTTACTCTAAGAAAACAATAATCATGAATAGGAGTTACTCTACTCGCCTATGTTGTAGGAACAGTCTACCAGTTCTATTACCAGTGGTTGTAGGAACAACAGAGTTCTAATTACTTCTTAATGAAAAAGGAAACAAATTCTAATCTAACAAATTGATTCACTCACCAAGTGGGCCCCCTTGGATGAGTGAATAGAAATACAATAAGCATAAGAGACTGAAACTCAAATTATCCACTCTATTCATTCATGGAGAAAATGTGCTTGGAAAGTAAAACAGTGTTACAATATCAACTTCTATTCCAGAAAATATATCAACTAACTCGACTCTCCTAAAGAGTTACAAAAGTCATCTTATTTAAAAACAAACTACACTAATCCCTAAACCTACGATCACTCCATTCATGAGCATCACTAATGGATACATAATGCTCATAACAAAAAATATCAAACAACAAGAGTAAGTCTTTAAGTCATTACCAGAATATAGCATGTGGTGGCTCTAGATCCGTGCATTGTGTTTACGCAAGAACTGAATTGACTTGTTCCTCCATGAAAGTCTTGCAACATGCCATTCTTCAACAAATTTCTTAATTCCTTGGCATGATGGCACTTTTGCAGCAATGGCTGTCATTGACTACTTCAACACCACACTACTATTCTTGAATGTGTCATGACTTGATCCCTACAAAATGGTTAGCATACACAACTTCTGATACATATATATATTTTATCATTTAGTACTAGAAAAGAAGTGTTAGTTTCCATTTGATACTCTTGCACAAAATTCGGCTACATGAAGGAGACTACCCATAAACATAGCATAGGAAATAGGAATATTCATTAGCATGCAACTACTTATATACTGCAACTTATACCCATCAATTCCAAGCAAATACACCATGTTCTTACCATCCATTTACCTACTTATGTCTTTACATATATAAAATATACATATAAAACCATAAGTTTAAAGTATCTATTTTTCAAGCAAGTTGATGAAAAATAAAGTAAGAAACATTTTAAAAGATGGCCTTTTAAGAGGCTCATCACCTCTCTCATCCTATTTTTGGGGTTGGATGAAGTTTGGAAGTACGTGTATGGACTGATTAATTGAAAGATTGGTTACAGTTGAACATTTTGTACACATTTTAGGTTTTAATGGATTGAACACTACACTGTGACTTGTGCACAAGGAAGCTTATGTAATTACTTGATTTTGAATGTGATTGGTTAGTGTGTTTGTTCTCATTTCATTACTTTTGTAAATACTTTTGTTTTGTGCACTGTCAGTGGTCTGAACTAGACAGTTTTTGTAAAGAGGGTCATAGCTCATCATTCCACCATGGAACTTGTATGGGCTCTTGGGATGGATTAGGTGACTCTTTGTACTAGATGTGTGGAGAAGGTTGGGCCCTGGAAAGCTTGTTTTCTATTTTTTCAGTGATTCCCTAGGCGAGCCAGAGTTGCATGGCTAGGGATCACAATCAGTTGCAGAGGCATTATGAATGATTGAAAGCATTGGTTGCTTCAATAAGAGGATGTGGAGAGGAGTACATGTGTATGGAGAAGCCCCATATCCAATGGGAATCTTCGGTGATGATTTCTTTATGGTGAAAACTCAAATCCTAATGCGTATGCTCAGTGTATGGTGAAACCCTTCATTATAGGCTTGAAAATAGTAACCCTAGGAACAAATAGTTAGGGAAGGAAAGACCTATAAAATCCTTTAGGTCTTCAAAAAGGATTTCATAGTCTGGAGTTAGTTTTCTACCTTTTTAAGGATATTTGTAAGTTATATGCAAAAAGGTGCCTAATTAGGCCTAATACTTGTAGCCTTGTTTTAGTGAGTTTGGAGCAAGCTCTTGATCTTGTATAGGGTTTCATTGAAATCTATGTCATTAGCCAATGTGTTGGATGCAATAGCCTTATTTTTGAAGACATTATTTTCCCATTAGTATACAAAAGGAAAACAATTTTTCAACCTTCGGTAAACCTAAACCGAAACACAGACTTTCAGAGATCACCCAAAGCACAGATATCAGACATCACCCAAAGTGTTAAGTACAAAAGACACCCGACAGATAAAGTGGAATCTGACAGGAGGAAACCGAAAAAGAAACCCAACAAGAAGATATAGTGTAAACCAAGAGAATAGGCACAGTGCAAACCGAAAGAACAAAACAATGCAACCCAAAAGACACTAAGACTAATTTCAGAGCGAACTGAGCATCAGACACCAAAAGTCAGTTACAGCTCGCAAAAAGTGGATTTGACTTCCACATCAGATACAAAAATTCATATTATATTTATAGAGTTTTGTTTTGTTTTAAAACCATTACTTAAGGGACAAGAAACATTATTGTAAATGTTTTATTCAGTCTAATTGATTAAAAACATGCCGACTAGGAGATCAAGGTAAAGTTGTAAACTTGTTATCATAGAGATAAGTTTGTTTTACGTGAAAATTAATTAGGTAAAATATATCTTATAAATAGATTTTTTAACCATTCTTAATGTAAGAGAGGAAAATGAATGTAGCCAACAAGCACATCTATGGATCAAATTGTGAGTTTCAAGAACCAGAACAACAAAAGTTGAAATTGGTTATCAAGAACCAAGAATAGAGGCTACCAAGAATAGATCTGTAATCTGCAATAGTCAATTGCATACAATCAGGTCAAAGAGTAATTTTCTTACATTATAATAAGTGAGGAAAAAGTAAAAATCCTTTCAAGGAAGGTGGATTTAACAATCCAATTGTAAATCTCTTAACCGAGTGCACACTAAATAGTGTGGCTAAAGATATTAACAGAGTAGACTTTAACAGGTCTTCATAGATACTCCTAATAGGGTAGATCATCAGAAGTGATCAAATTGTAAGCCTTAATCAGCCCCTTTAATCTGTAGATAGTGAAGAATTCGTGGGTGTCATCCCCATGATAGTTTTTACCTTCTTATAGAGGTTTTCTTCTTTATTATATCTTGTGTTATGAGTCAATTAATTTCATGAATTTTTCTATGAATGTTTACATGTTTGTTAAGTCAATGAATTGATAAATCTTACACCAAGATAGTATAGAACAAATGGTTGTTTATACAATTGATTACACAATGAATACAGGTTAAAAGATATAAAAATTTTAGAGGTACTTATTAACCCCTTCCCTCTCAGCACATACTTCCCATTATTTCCGAAAATTGGTATTAGAGCTAGAACTCTTATATATGTAAAAGCTTAAAGACTTAAGAGAAAACATCATACAATGGAGAAGTACAAACTTGACAAAAGTATTGAGAATCAGAAGCTAGAAATTTTGATCTTCTATGAGAAGTATAAAGAAGCTAGAATCAAGATTAGATACTTGTTAGATGAAAGAAAGATTATGGCATCTCATTGTAATGAAATAGATTACCAAGAGGAAGAGATACTAGATCTATTTGAGTCTTAAGGATCTACTACAAGAAAAGCATCAGATACATTAGAAGAAAGCATCACAAGCTTAAATGAAATCAATCAACATCTAGCTGGACAAGTGAAATCTCTACAAATCAGTCAAGAGACACAGATGGTAAGAATGATTGATGGAATGTACAATGCTAGACAAAGATGAGCAAGAGAGAACCATAGATATTGATGATAGAAGAATGATCACTGAAAAGATACAAGAAAAAGAGTTTGAAATACAAAGACTTACAAAACATCACCATGAGATTACAAATCAGATTATTCTTATGATTCAAGAGGAAAACATAATGAATGTTGAACTCATTGAAAGAATTGAAGCTATTAGTGAGCTAAGGGATGAAAATGAAAAGCTGAAACAAGAACTTAGAATTCAGCAGTAACATAATGAGATAATCAAAAGAGCTGAAGAAAGAAATAAAAGAATGTATGATTTTCTTGATGGAAAAAGGAGAGCCAACAACAACACTAGACTAGGCTATACTGAGAATGAAGAATCACCCAATCAAGCTTATCAAAATGTCTATGCAAATCTGAGACCAAGAAAGATGACACACAATCACTGTGGAAAGCAATGCCACACATCAAATGTATGCAGGAGAAAAATGAAAGGTATTCCTAAATGTACATCTTCATTCATAGGATTCTATTATAAATGTAACAAGAAAGGACATAAAGCATATGAATGTAAGTCTGAGATGAAACAACCAAAGAAGGAAACCTATATGGAAAAATACTTTCCTACTTGAAAAATGTATGGGCACATGATGGGGAGGTCACCTCTTCTCCTAGACTCCTACTCTTTCTTAGGAATCTCACCTTGGATCCTATTCACTTCAGGATCCTCTAGACTCACACTTGAGTCTCTTAGGGTTAATCACAGACCCTAACTAGAAGGATTACTATACTCCCTCTCCCTTAGGTTTCCTACCCACCGAAATGTCTCACCCTTCACCTTATCTTTCTCTTCATGACTGAATATAGTCAGTCATGCACCTTCTCCTTCTATCTCTCTCTCCTACAAGTTCTCTAGCCGGACCATTAAGCTCTCTTAGGACTTGTTTACCATTCTGACTAGCCTCTTCTCAATTCCAAACACAGAAATAGAAATAAAATACATGAGGGATGCTTCTTGATGGTCACACTCAATAGGATGGATTATAAGAGTCAAAAAGCATCCATGAGACTTGACTAAATTCAAAATCCTACTCTACAGAAGTCCGCACACAATAGAAACACACACAGAAAACACAGGAAACTATTCTTTATTGAAAACCAGAAATTACAATGCAAACTGAAATCTTCTTCGCTAATCTACTCAGTCTCTAACTTCTCCAACAACCACCTTCTACAAGTTTTCCTCCTTGATCATATATTCGGCCTCTTCTTGATTTGTAACCGTTTCTAGGTTACCCGCCGTCTGAAGATTCTAACTACCTCGGCTCTTCATCTTCCTCCTGCAACTATCATCATTCTCAGCATGGCTATCGACATGGACAATGTTTTCCTTTGTGGCATTCTCTTTTTATCTTGGCATTTTTGTCCAATGTTGACAAGTCAAATCTTCCTTTAGTCACGATATCGCAGTACTGATAAACTTCACTGCTTGTTATCCTGCGATCACGTGACTCATAGTCATCTCGTTGTCGCAACACTTTTTGACTTAACCACTTGTGGTCCTGCGACCTTGCTACACTGTTGTCGCGTCATCGCAACACTGGTGACTTAACTACCTATGATCCTGCGACCTTGCTACACGCTATTATCGCGTCATCGTAACACTGAGTGCCTTAACCGCCTGTGATCCTGCGACCTTGCTACACAATATTGTCACATCATCATCACACTGAGTGACTTAACTGCCTGTGCATCTACCAACTTGGTGACAAGCCTTAGTCGTGTAATCGCAGACCGTTTGATGCTAACCGTCGATCATCTTCTGACTTGGCGACCAGCCTTTGTCATGTAATCGCAGACTATTTGATGCTAACCATCGATCATCTCCTGACATGGCGACCAGCCTTTGTCATGTAATCACAGACTTTTTCATGTTAACCACTGATCATCTACCGACTGCGCGACTGACCCGCTCTTTCGCTAGGAGTTAAGAACTGTTAATGTTTTAGGAAAAAGACTGACTTCTAGCTGTGATCTTCTCCTGGACCACCATTGCTAAATAGCTAGGGCTTCAGAGTGAAAACCCCAAGGCACTCTACACCATACTCCCCCCTCTGCGAAGGAAGAATTTAATTTGAATTAGTCAGCAACAGTGCCGAACTAATTCCCTATTTTCTGCAGTCTTCTTCGTCCATCCATGTCACTTCGGCTTCTGGTAACCCTAACCATTTTACTAGGTATTCTCTGTATACCCTTTGTCTGGTTGTCTTCTGAACTCGTGAATCCAGGATTCTCTCTGCTTGCAACTTGGACTTATTCTTCACCTGTATATCTTGAACATCTTTTCCTACTTCCATCTTTTGAGTAGTCTCAGGTATCGCTGGTCCTCTGTATGGAATCAAATCCTGCACATTAAAAATAGGTGGCATCTCCAAATTGTTAGGTAAATCAATTTTATATGCATTCTGCCCATATTTCTCCAATATCTTGCAGGGACCTATTCTCCTCATTTGTAGCTTAGTAGGAATCCCCTTCTGTAATCTGGCTTTGTTTAGATGTACCATTACCAGATCTCCAATCTGAAATTGGACTTCTCTTCTTCCTTCATCTACTTTCTCTTTTAATCTCTGATTTGACTCAATCAGATTCTTCTTCACCTCATCATGTATCTCCTTCATAGACTATGCAAAATCAACAGCATGTCCACTTATCACTCCGTGTCCTTTTAACTCTCTGAGTTCACAAACTCCACGTGGATGCATCCCATATACAATCTGAAATGGGCTTTTCCCTGTAGTCCTATTAACACTATCATTATAAGAAAATTCTACCTGTGGTAACACTTGATCCCAGGCTTGTCCATACTCCTTTGTTAAGCATCTAAGCAAATTTCCCAGCACTCTGTTGATAACTTATGTCTCACCATCTATTTGAGGATGGTAGGCATAACTATGGGAAAAATTAGTTCCCAATCTTCTCCATAAGGTCTTCCAAAAATGACCCATGAATTTGACATCTTTGTCAGACACTATGCTTACTGGCAAACCATGAATTCTAACTATTTCCTTGAAAAATAAGTGAGCAA
>MU225975.1:2179400-2220642 GCA_018584345.1 Thuja plicata
AGTCTATTTCTCTCCTTCTGCTCATTCACCTCTTTAGCCAGCTCGACATTTGTCACCATGGCTGATTCTCCTACTGATTCCTCAGTACTTTGAAACATCTACAAATTTCAAACCCAAATCTTTAACTTAGCTTTGATACCAATCTGATGGGGAGGTCACCTCTACTCCTAGACTCCTACTCTTTCTTAGGAATCTCACCTTGGATCCTATTCACTTCAGGATCCTCTAGACTCACACTTGAGTCTCTTAGGGTTAATCATAGAACCTTACTAGAAGGATTACTATACTCCCTCTCCCTCAGGTTTCCTACCCACCAAAATGTCTCACCCTTCACCTTATCTTGCTCTTCATGACTGAATACAGTCAGTCATGCACCTTCTCCTTCTATCTCTCTCTCCTACAAGTTCTCTAGCCAGACCATTAAGCTCTCCTAGGACTTGTCTACCATTCTGACTAGCCTCTTCTCAATTCCAAACACAGAAACAAAAATAAAATACATGAGGGATTCTTCTTGATGGTCACACTCCAGAGGATGGATTATAAGAGTCAAAAAGCATCCCTGAGACTTGACTGAATTCAAAATCCTACTCTACAGAAGTCTGCACACAATAGAAACACACACAGAAAACATAGGAAACTATTCTTTATTGAAAACCAGAAATTACAATGCAAACTAAAATCTTCTTCACTAATCTACTCAGTCTCTAACTTCTCCAACAACCACCTTCTACAATTTTTCCTCCTTGATCATATATTTGGCCTCTTCTTGATTTGTAACCGTTTCTAGGTTACCCGCCGTCTGAAGATTCTAACTACCTCGGCTCTTCATCTTCCTCCTGCAACTGTCATCATTCTCAGCATGGCTATCGATGTGGACAACATTTTCCTCCATGGTGTTCTCTTTTTATCTTGGCATTTTCTTCCAATGTTGACAAGTCAAATCTTCCTTTAGTCGCGATATCGCAGTACTGATAAACTTCACTGCTTGTTATCCTGCGATCACGCGACTCATAGTCATCTCATTTTTGCAACACTTTTTGACTTAACCGCCTATGATCCTGCGACCTTGCTACACTATTGTCGCGTCATCGCAACACTAAGTGACTTAACTACCTATGATCCTGTGACCTTGCTACACGCTGTTATCGCGTCATCGCAACACTGAGTCCCTTAACCGCCTGTGATCCTGCGACCTTGCTACACATTTTTGTCACGTCATCGCCACACTGAGTGACTTAACCGCCTGTGCATCTACCGACTTGGTGACAAGCCTTAGTCGTGTAATCGCAGATCGTTTGATGCTAACCGTTGATCATCTTCTGACTTGGCGACCAGCCTTTGTTGGGTAATCACAGACTGTTTGATGCTAACTTCCGATCATCTCCCGACTTGGCGACCAGCCTTTGTCGTGTAATTGCAGACTGTTTCACATTAACCGCTGATCATCTACCGACTGCGCGACTGACCCGCTCTTTCTCTAGGAGTTAAGAACTGTTAATTTTTTAGGAAAAAGACTGACTGCTAACTGTGATCTGCTCCCGGACCACCATTGCTAAACAGCTAGGGATTTAGAGAAAAAACCCTAGGGTGCTCTGCACCAGCACACTACTCTTGAATGCTAGAAAAAAGAAAAAAACAAGCATGGAAGGCTAAAGGTCAAGAATCTTCCCATCAACCGAAAAGAGTCAGTAACTAGTATGTATGGGATTACAACACTTGGGAAAATTGTACAACATGTGGAAGATTTGGTCACACTGTTGCAAACTATATGAGATAGTGGACAAGAAAGTATAGAGGTTGGACTAACCCCATAATGACATGTTTACACTATCATAAAGTCAGTCATCTCATGAAAGACTGCAAAGACCAAATGATAGAGACCAACACCTTTGCCAATGGAAAAACCATTGAAGACATCAGGAAGATGAGAAAAATAATGTGGAGGAAATATACAAATAATGATGAAGCTAGACCAAGAAATGCAATGGGTGACACCTTATCCAATGGATCCGGTGACATCACCACCCCCACCTCATCAGAACAAGTAAGTATGGAAATCCATTACACTGAGTTATATTTTTCATCAGTTCCAATCATACATAGTTAAAATGCCAAATTAGCATGATTATGGATGCACTATGGTATTAATTGTTAAATTCTGTGAAAACTATATCTTCAGTTAATACATACCAAAATGCATCAGTATACATTCAAAGATGAATTGTCTACACTTACCAAGAATCATCGGTCAACATGTAAAAAAATAATTTGCTAGTGTAAACCGAGATCTGTCGGTAATCAAGCGAGTTGATAAGTTTTTTTTGCAATACACCAAAACCCGTCGATAAAAGTAACAATTTAAGAAAACTACCCCAAAGCATTGTTTGGTCACCAAAAGGGAAGTTAGTATATCAACTGATGAATCCATCTTCAAACACCAAGGAGTGTTTGATCATTAATGACTCGACCTAGGGAAAAGTCTATAAATAGACGAAAGAAATGTTTCATTTCTCACCTGTGATTTTGAGAAAAGCGACTAGAGAAAAAACAAAACCAGAAGCAACAGCATTGCAGAGTGAATCCAACCCATGACAAATCACTCCAATTAGATTAGTTACAACTACAAAGGTTGAAGTAAGTACTAAGCATAACCAAGAACTTTGTTCATCTTTTACAGAAATCCCTAAATGTATGAAACAATGGCCATGAATTCAAGAACCGCTAAGTTGAAGAGAATCAACAAGGACAAGGTCAAACTTGTCAAGAATTCTACTTGGTAGGAACCCCATTACAAAATATACCCAGAGGTTCCATCACAACCCGACAATGCTGGAGCATTCTTGCAAATACCAGCTAGGGTTTTGCTTGTCAAAGATGTGCGAGCATACATTCACTGTAAGATTTAAAAAATTGGTGACCTGGAGGTTGAACAAGCCTTCAAGAACCTATGTAATGAGGATGGAACGATTAAAGATGAGAGAAATAACATCAAAGTGAAAGGGCTCACAAAATACCTATTGTTCCCAAATGTGTTTAAAACTGGGTGGATTCGGTTAGTATTGAGCAGAATTAACAATTATAAGTTATGGCTGGATGAGCCTAAACCAATAACCTGAGATGTTATCCATGCATTCACTGGTTACCCAATAACCAAAAAATGTAAAGGCATTGAAGTACCCACCTAAGGCTGAAATTGAAAATAATACAGGAGCTAAGTGTGATGGAAGAGGACTTAAGGTATCCACTATCACAGATGATGAGCTGAAATTTGGAGCATGTGTCCTAGGATACGAGTTCTTTCAAGCTTGCAGGATGAACAACATAGCATCCAGTGTAGTGGATACAACATATAAGATTGTAAAGATAGGAACCCAATTAGATCTATCAAAACTTCTACTCAAGCAGCTAGAAGAGAACCTAAAGACAATCAGGAACGCAAAATCGAACTAATGTAAGTTTGGTTCACTTATCATGTGCATTTTGTTTTACTTCTAATAATCCTTCCCATCAATAGGAGATGTAAAATGGGATACAACGAGGGATAAATTTAAGAAACCCCCCTCTAGAAAAATATATAAAATCTTGGCGAATCTTTTATTTTATTTTTAAAAAAATTAATTCCTATTGGTGAATCTCTCAATTTTTTGGGAAAACAAATTATTTGTATTGGCGAATATTTTTTAAACACAATTTTTTTGTAGATAATATTGGCGAATCTCAAGCAATAACCAAAATTTCATTAATGACCACGGAAAATAATTATATTTAAAGAAAAAAGAGTTCTTATAGAAAATTAATAGGCTAACTATGAAAATATTTGATGGGTTTAAGGGAACTCTATAGTATCTAGTTGCTACCATTTATTTAAAATATAATAAAATAATCATCATTGTATTGTGTGAGATAAATGTATCGTTATTTTTATTATTATAATAGAACCCAAAATTTCTTCAGTGTCATTGATTTATTAACAATCTAAAGGAAATCTTAGTCCCGATAAGTGTTACAAATAAGATAGTAATATTTTTGCCTCATGGAATATAATGAAGATCACTAGATTATATTTTAAATCAATAATGACAACTAATATTGGTGACACAACCCTACTATAACTTACAATTATGATATATTATTGGTGAATTAATTTAGATTTCTATAATAACTGATAAAATTTAGGCGAATTGAATCTAACCATCTATCAAATATTAGGCGAATATTTGAGTTCAAATTTTTAATAAAATAAATTATTTGGCGATTTAGATATTTCTAAAATAAAATTTTGTAAAAGTTTGGCGATTTAGGTCGCCTTAAATCTTGAATTATTAGCCAAATTTGGATTCTCAAATTTCAAAAATTAGCCAATTGGCAAATATTAGCCACTAAAAGAATCATTGGATACAACTATACCGGTAACTATACAGATCAATGAGTTTATAACATCACTGGGAGAAAATTTTGAGATAGTTATGGATGATTATTTTACTGGATTCAAGGAGAGAATGCAAAAAAGAGTGAGGATTCCCGAGAAACTAATTGAGAAATTCAAGAATGATATATGCTTCATGGTAGACACAAAATTTACATATATCAAACATGTTGTACCAAGGACAGCATGGATACAACCACTTGACTATAAAGTAAACAAAGATAAAGAATCCAATGCAATTGATGCATTGATAAATGAGCCCTTAGACAAAACACAACCCAAGTTTGGAACCTATGAAGAAATGAAGAATAGAATATAAACTAGATTGATTTTGAAACAAATAGACAAGAAGAAAGATAAAATAGTAAAGAACTTGAAGAAAAGTTGGTCGGTTACAGGGGAGGAAATTGAAGAGACAAAAGAAACTAAGGGATAGTCACCCATCGATGAGGCTGAGCAAGAAAGTGACTCTCAGTCTACAGAGTCAGATACTCCATTACCTACACAAGCCAAGAAGCCTAGAACCACAACTGCTTCAAGGACTAGAAGTCAAACAGCTAAGGACACAAGTCCTTCACCATTGAAGAAAGGTCAAGTAAAGACCTACAAGAGGAAACCTGCAACATAGAAAGAGGGACAAAAAATAGAAGAAGGTTCATTAGAACGAAGGAGGACACTAAAGAGATAGAATATGATGAAGCTCTTGAAGAGGAGAAAAGTAAGATCCCTAAAACCATTGATGAGATATGTGCACTAATGATTAAATCGAGATCAATTACTAATTCCAAAGTCAAAAGATGGTTAACTCTGGATCCCTTGGACCAGAACAAGATTGAAGAGGAAATTATCAAAATAATGAGTACATTTAAGTATGTACTAGTACAATTTTATGACAAAATTCCCAATACACTGTATGACATAATGTCTTCTAGATGGACTTATGCATTGAAGAATGAGAAAGTGGTAAGGGAAAGAGTCATTGTTTCTCTTATGCATCCCGAATCCAAAATGCAAGAAATCATGGAGACGATGGAGAAACATGCACAGGAGTTCTCACTAAATATGAGAGCTTACAAGATACTTGATGAAAAGCTAATAGAACTAGAGTTCAGGACAACAAAAAAATCTAGGGTAAGATACTCAATAGACCTACTAAGGAGGAAAACCCCAAGAGAAAAATTCTCACAAATGAACCACACACGGATGTTCAAAATACTGAGAGCACCAAACCAATTATCATCATAGATTTAGAATCGGACAAAGAGGAAATGGATACAATAAGAAACAAAAACATGGGTGTTGCAGATGAGACATGGTTGGACACAACCATGGACAACATTGTGGATAATACAATCATTGACATCACCGATGACCCTGCAGAATAAATTCAAAAGGATGAAGATGTCACTATTGCCAAGGACCATACTAAGGAACATGGCAATATAATTGATGCTACACAAGTTAACATACTGGGAAATATGCCAATATTGATGGAAGCCATCAATATACTCTAGGAAAAGGAGAAAACACCAACCAAAGACAATAGCATACCCGAAGACAAGGGTGATGTAGAACAAAAGAATGCATCTGAAGAACATAAAGACACATCTGATGAACCAAAAGATACTACTGATGCACAACAAGACAAATCTGTTGATAAAAAAAGTGAAGAAGAGTAGCAAGAAAAAGATGGAGAGAAGAAATAGAAAAGTGAAGAAGATAAGAAAGTTGATACACCACAACATATAGAATAAAAATCTGCAGATGAACTCGAGGTTAATGAGGAGATTTCTTCACCTAACCAATAGGTTGACACCGAGAAGAAGGTAAAAGAAAGTTCATCTACCAATCCTTCACCTAGAAATTCAGAGAAGACAAATGAACTAGCACTAGTAGTTCATAAATCTACATTAAAAAAAATCTCAAAGAAGAAGAAGAAGAATACAAAAAAGAATCTAGTTACTTTGGATGAAATTATTGAGATCAAGTATGTGATCCTAGAACATTGGATCCAACTAAACTAACAAAGTATGCAAGACTTTGTGAGAGAAAATCTATCTAGGATAAGCTTAAGAAGGCAAAAAAAGGAACAAAGGTACTTGAAAGTACCAAAGACATACTAAAATAGATAGTTCCAGACACTAACATTGATCAAGATACTCCTATACTTGATCAATTTTCAGTTCTCATGGAAGCTATCACATCTCACAATGTAGATGCTGGAAAAGCAATTTAAGAGCATGCATAACAGAAATTTCAATTCAAACTAGCAGAGAAAATTAGCCAAGAAGTGGTAGAGAACAAGGTGAAGCTTTCTAAACTTGTAAGTACATTGGACCCCATAATTTTAGAAGCTATAACCTTAGTCCAAAGTTATGCACTTTAGATAAACTCACTTGGGATTATAGTGAGAAGATAGCACAAATTGACGCTGATCTACAAGCGAGTGCACAAGGTCTCACTAACAATGAAGATGCAATAAAATTGCACTATGAATAGTTCAAGCAAGAAAGAAAGCTAAGACAAGACATCCAAAATTCAAAATCAAATTTTAGAGATGAGGTAACTGAGCTCTAAGCTCTAATTATACCAAATCTCACATTATTGTAGCAACACATGACACTGGCAAGAACACTAATTGCCACCCTAGAAATATCTGTCCTAGACAACATTTATCATATGCATGCCAGATTTGCATTATAGCACATGGCTCTATAACACCCTAAGGAGAAATGAGAACAAATGATGGAAGAAATGTCACATTCCCATTCCCTATTCTTGACAATCTATAAGTTACTCATTTTTGCCTAAATTTTGACAACTTGTAAGTTGTACGTATTTGTCCTTAATATAAAAAAATGGGGAAATAATATGTATATATATCGTAAGGTGCAAAGGAGAAATAAAGGAATTCAAGTATAAGTATACATGTACATATATACTATAATGCATACAATTAGGGGGAGTCATATAATGATCGGATATATACATGGAGTACATACTAAACATGTTAGTATTCATACACATATCAGTTTTTGATACTAATATCAAAGGGGGAGATTGAAGACATTATTTTTCCATTAGTATAAAAAAGGAAAACAATTTTTGAACCTTCGGTAAACCAACACCGAAACACAGACTTTCAAAGATCACCAAAAGCACAGATATCAGACATCACTGATAGTTTTAAGTACAAGAGACACCCGACAGATAAAGTAGAACTGGATAGGAGGAAAATGAGAGAGGAACGTGATGAGAAGATACAGTGAAAACCAAGAGAATATGCATAGTTCAAACCAAAAGAAAAAAATAGCGCAACCCAAAAGACAGTAAGACTGATTTCAAACAAAATCGAGCATCAAACACCGAAAGTCAGTTATAGTCCACAAAAAGTGGATTTGACTTCCACATCAGATAAAAAATTCATATTATATTTATAGAGTTTTTATTATTATTTTAAAACCGTTACTTAAGGGAAAAGAAACATTATTGCAAATATTTTAATCAGTCTAACTGATTAAAAAAATGAAGACTAGGAGATCAAGCTAAAATTGTAAACTTGTGATCATAGAGTTAAGTTTCTTTTACGTGAAACTTTATTATGTCAAATTTATCTTATAAATAGGTGTTGTAATCATTCTTAATGTAAGAGAGGAGGATGAATTTATCCAACAAGTAGATCTATGGATAAGACTGAGAGTTTCAAGAACCAGAACAACAAAAGTTGAAATTGGTTATCAAGAACCAAGAACAGAGGCTACCAAGCAGTAGAGGTATTATTAAATCATAATAGGTGATACACATATACATGTAATATTGAATGGATATGTAATTAGTAATATTATATTGCATACAATCAGGTCGAAGAGAATTTTTCTTACATTCTAACAAGTGAAGCAAATGTAAAAATCCTTTCAAGGAAGGCGGATTTTACAATCCAATCGTAAATCTCTTAACCGAGTGCACACCAAATAGTCTTGCTAAAGCTCTTAATAGAGTATACTTTAACAGGTCTCCAAAGATAGTCCTATCAGGGTAGATCATTAGAAGTGATCAAATTTTAAGCCTTAACTGACCCCTTCCAATCTTCAGATAGTGAAGAATTTGTGGGTACCATCACCACTGCATTTTTTACCTTCTTACAGATGTTTTCTGTGTTATCATATCTTGTGTTGTAAGTCAATTGCTATCATGAATGTTTCTATGAATTTTTACATATTTTTTAAGTTTATGAATTGATAAATCTTACACCAAGATAGTATAGAACAAATGGTTGGTTATACAATTGATTACACAATGAATAAAGATTAAAAAATATAAAAAAATTTAGAGGTACTGATTCACCCCTCCCCTCTTAGTACATATTTTCCCATTATTTCCAATAGTTTTGGCCCTTCCTCTCCATTGGTGAATAGTGATAGCCTTATTGGATCACTTGATGTGAAAATGCAAGAAGACAATCATGGAGCATATAGATGGTTGAGTTGATTTCTTATATGATGTTGAAAAGTTGAATAGGAGAAGGATTTTAGAGGAGAATCCTTGGGAAATTAGGGTTAGCTAAGAACCCTAATAGGCTAGAGAAGTGGCCTATAGAACACCATAGGAGAAGATAGGGTTGTGAGAAAGATTTTTCATTACATCAGATTAGTATCAGAGCATGTTAAAGATTTGTGAAGTTAGTGCATGTCTCTATATAGAGGTGAATAAACAGGGGAGATCAGTATGGTGACTAATTCAAAGTTAGCTAAGGAGATGGGTGATAAAAAGGAGAAAAATAGACTCCTTGAAGAGGCCCTAGATGAAATGAGGATAAAACTACAAGAATTAGTTGATGTCAAAGATAAAGGCAAAGAAGGTGAAAGAAGTGATAGAGGAAAAAATATTGTTCAGGAAGATATCATCCATGAACCATACCCTCCTTTGAATGAAGAACCATTATTGAAAGCCGTCAAAGCACTAGAGGAAAGGCATTAGAAGGTGTACCACTATTTAGTGGAAAATTGATATATAAGCAGTGATGGAGTGGATTGAGGGGATGGAAAACCATTTCAAATGTGAAGGTGTCACAGAGGCACAAAAACTAAAATTTGCAAAGTCAAGGCTCAGAGGATCAACATTGACATGGTAGAAATACCTGCAAGATGAAAGGGTTAGGATGGGTAAGCAACCTATAGCTAACTAGAAATCCATGGTGATCGAGGTAAAGGATAATTATCTACCAGAGGACTATGAAATTCAACTTCATAGAAAGAGACAAGGTCTGAAATAAAAGGACTTGGATGTGGCCTCTTATACAGAGGAATTTCAAAAGTTATGCCTTAGGTCAAAGATTCAAGATGAGGAACCTATAAAGGTAGCCACATACTTGGGTGGTCTAAGGTGGAAAATCCAAGAGGAGATAAGTTTTTGGACTCCAAACAATGTTAAAAAGTGCCACCAATCAGCTCTTAAGGTGGAAGAGAGGAACAAGAAGAAATGAGACTCTAATCTAAGAGTTAGAGGAAGAGGTAGAGATCAAGGCAGTCATAGAGGTGGTTATCAAGGAAGAGGTAATGAACAAATAAATCAGGGTGATTCCAAATTGACAGAGCATGGTAATGAAACTACTCCAAGAGGGGGTTATACTAGAGGAAGAGGTACTCAAGGAGGCTCTAATAGAGGAAGGGGTTCAGGTAGAAGAAACTCATACTTTCTAAGTATGAAATGTTACAATTGTGGCCAATTGGGTCACCCTGCCTATAGGTGTCTAGATAATCCCACTTATTATAACAATATAAAGAGGATTGCATATGTTCAAGAGGATGCAAAAAGTGTCAAAGCACCATAGGTTGATCACATTGAGTCAGAGATGGGAGAAAACTTGATGTTCACAAGAGTTGTGATTAGACAACTAGTTAAGTATGAGCCTAATCATAGGAGAGAATTGTTTAGGGTTAGATGTAAAAGCCTTGGTAAATTTTTCAACATGATTGTGGATTCAGGCTCCATAGACAATATCATATCAGAGGAAGCTATCAACAAACTCAAGTTTACAAAGATATACAAAAACTTGCTCAGCTGGGATTGCTCTACAACCCGTACAGTCTCCATTGAAGACTATTCATCTACCTTCATTGCGGTTCATGCAAAATTTGATAATGTTTCCCTCATCTTGTGTTATAATCCTTCCCTTGCATGGCTTATGTTTGATGCTTCATATCCCGTGTGTTATCATTGCTTTGCGTGTTCTTGATTTTATTGTTCTTTTTTCACCTCTAAGGTCTTTGTTTTGAGTTAGTTTCCTCTTTTATCTTTGGATTTGTGTTGGGTTAAGTTAGGGACATGTCATCGGAGCTGAGTCTCCTAGACTCCCAGTATGGCTCATCCATGTGTATGGTGAGAGTGAATAATGATAATGTCATACAGAATCCAGATATGGAGATCGATGTATAGGGTTTCTTTAATGATGGCAATGAATTAGCCACAAACAAGAGTAATAAAAGGGATGGTAAACCATCATACAAGTCTATTCTCTCCAATCAATCAAGACTTGAATGTCCAGTGACAGTCATATTTAATTGGGTCTTTGGAAGGAATGAATGTGGCAGTGGAGGATCCTCAGCCGATGGAGTTAGACTGGAGGCAAGGGGAGATGCCAAAGGTGGAGCAACAAGAAGTTCTTGAGAGGGTAAGTATGTTCCCCATGTTCTTAAAAAAACATTATCCCTTCCTCCTAACACTGACATTATCAAATCTATTAGGAATGAACAATCATGGTTGAAAGATATTGCTATATTCCTTGTGTGTTTAGATAAGGAATCCCTTCCTTCACATAAATTATTTGATGAATGGATAGTTAATATTTGGGGGAGGAAACTTGGGATTCAGGTAAGTTTTTGTAGAATGATATAGAAAGGTCTATTTGAATTTTTCTTTAAAACTCATGGCATGCAAGATAGGGTGTAAAAAAAGAATTACTAGATTTTAGTGTTTGGTGCGGAGCCTGATTAGTTTACAAGTGGGTGATTGTTGATATGGTGGTGACTGATCATGTAGTGGGTGTTGATACTATGTCCCTACTTATCTAGTTTCAGGGAGGTGAGGGGTGGTAGCCCCGAACCTTCAGCTGACGTGAAGTGCTAAAATTTTTTTGTGCTTTTTCGGGAAAAAGAAGACCGACATTGTAAAACCATAAAATGGTCAATTTTAGAGGTTGCCCTAAAACGCATGTTATAAGCAGCTGAGATGCATATTGCATTGCAATTTGGGTTTACTATTTTGTTGGATAATAAGAAAGGTTGGACTATTGTGTAGGTGGATGTAGCCTAGGTTTTGGGTGAACCACATTAAATCTGTGTGTTATCTACGTTAAGTTTTGTTCTTCTTTTGTTTTCAGCATATAACTGTTTATTATTATAATGTTATAGATCTGTTAAAAATTAACATGTGGGTTGTTCTTTATTTAGGGATTTCCAATGGTCGGCTAAAGGTAATGTCAAACAAGTCATGGCCTTGTCTACCCCCAACTAGATTGAAATAAAAGCATTTTAACCTAAATTTTGGCTCTTTCTTTCTCAAATTGTGCAGCCACTCGGGTCTGTTCTGCAAATAGAAGAGTCTTGATATACATTACCTCATTTGAGTGCTAGGATTTTAATTACACTTTTCCTGAATTTGAATTTCCCGATTGTATCTCTGTAGATCTTGAAAAAAAAAATCATGGGATGTATCCCTACTAGATAATCTTGGCTCCTGTTTCCATTGTAAAAACAATGGCCATACCAAAAAAGATTGTCCGACCTTTCTCAATTCTCAGAACCCTAAATTTGACAATAAAATGAATCATAACACTAGAGAAGTTAAAAATGGTTTGACTAAATAGAATGATAGTACTAAAGGTTCCCTTCCTAAAGATGATGGAATGAAATCTCCAAAAGATAACAATGTGATTTCCCCCGAGCCCATGAATACCAATATTGATATAATTGACAATACTGAGAAGGATGAATTTAAAAGCTTGACCAATCCTTTATTTCAATATGATCATATGGATTTTCCCACTACCCCTAATAATAAATCTTCTCTGAATGTGGAACTTCCAACAGACAACTTTATGGACTCTACTGAAGTTTAGAATGTTCTACTCCCCACTAAACTGAATACACAACAACTTTCTCTTAACACTATTAATGAAAGAGAAGAGAATAGCAGGAGGTTCTCTAATGGAACTTTGGATAGAGATAAGGTTTTTTTGAAATCCCTAATGCCTCAGGGTGGAAAAATAGACATTACAACTGACCAAGTTGATGAAGAACCCTTTATTGAAGTGAGCAGTAAAAATATAAAGAAAAGGATAAAAACTATTGAAAGACAATCTCTCTCGAATGATAATAGGAAGTTGGGAAAAGACTTTCCAAATTGCTTTAACAGACTCTATAACTCCAAAAACCATTTATCTAAATGATGCACATATATTGTTGGAATGTGAGAGGCCTCGAAATTTCTGATAGGAAATATATGGTAAGGAAATGGTGCAATAATCTCAAACAAAAATATATGATTTGTCTCCAATAAATAAAGATTGTTGGATTTCAAGGATGTACCATATTAAATTTTCTTTGGGATCAATCTACTAGCTTCCAATCTAATCATCTTAGGGATAAAGGAGGATTAGCCATTCTGGTTGGACCTAAATGGAATGAGAAAATTATTTCTAGTGGCTCTTCTCCCTGTCATAGAGCTCTTTGGGTAATTCTATAGGATAAGGATACTACGATTGGGATCTGTAACATCTATGCTCCTAAGGATTATAGAGAACATGTCTCACTATGGGATTGGCTCTCTACTGGGCTACCCAAGGCCCACTAGATATTTTCTGGAGATTTTAACATGGTAGAATATAAGGAGGACAAAATTGGAGGGCATATGTAGAATTGGAAAGGGAATGAACTATTCTTTTGGTCCAATTTTAAGAGGAAGTTCGGGATTGCACACCCCTTGGCTCTTAAGAAAGGGTCCTTTGCTGACATTTGGTATACCTAGTGTAACAATAAAAGAGGGAAACATAGAGTATATTTTTGCCTAGATAGACTATATGTTGAGAAAAATATATTCAATGCTGAAAGGAAAGATGGACATGCCCCTATATGTGTCTCCCCATCCTCTATGTATGATAATCACCCTATCTATTCCTTAGTGTCTGTGGAACTTAACTCAGGTAATGGACTCAAGAGCACTCAAAATGGGAACTTCAAAATCAATTCCTCCCTACTCAAGCATACAAATAATGATGATGCTATCAAAATGGTCACCCATCTCTGTAAATTGTGCAATAATGGACTGAGGCCCAAGGAGATGTGGGCCTCACTTGTGGATTCATGGAGAAAGCTATATTAGATTATTTGTAAAAAATAGGACATGGACATATCTAAGGAGGAAGAAATGTTATAGAGCTCTCTAAATAGCATTGAGAAGGAGCTTCAAGAAAAGGGTTTAGATATTCAATTGGAAGAGAAACTTGTATGGGTCAAAATTAAATTGAGGAAAGTCCTTCAGTACAAAATTAAGGGTCAAAATACTAGAGCCAGGATGAATTGGATGAAAGATGGGGACAAAGGTTCAAAATAATTCTTTAATATTATTAGAGATAAACATAAAAGGGAGTTTATAGAAGGTATCTAGACTAATGGTAACATGGCTAATGATAACAGTTCAATCAAAGAAGCTTTCTTTAGTTTTTACAAAGAATTATTTACTTCAGAACATAATGAGGACAATACCTCAAATCTAGAAAACTGCATCAAGATGATCCCTAAGAAGATATCTGATATTGAGGCCATGGAACTTGAAAAATCTATCTCTCTGGTAGAGATTGACTCTACAATTATTTCTCTTTCCAATGATAAATCACCTGGCCCTAATTGCCTTCCTATGTAATTCTAAAAACATAATAGGGACCGGATTAGTTCTAAACTCTAGATGCCTAAAAATATGGATTTCTAGGTGCTGATATTAAGAGAGTGGTGATTAAACTTCTACCCAAGGGTGATGACAAGACACAAGTCTAGAACTAGAGACCTATTATGTTACTGAACATGTCCTACAAGATTATGGATAAAGTTATAGCTAGAAGGATTAGGGGGATACTTAATGGGTTCATCTCTCCCACACAAACATGGTTTATCAAAGAAAGATTCATTCTTGAAAACCTAATAACTAGTTGGGAAGAAATGCATGTAAGAATAGTCCCAAAGGATAACTAAGAGGGGGTGGGGGTGAATCAGTTATCAACCAATTTAATTCTTTTCTCTTATTAACTTCAAAATACAATAAAGTAAATGTACATTCAGATAACACAATAGACAACACCACAATTTGGTTATGGGGAAACCAAATGGTAAAAACCCCGGTGGGAATTAAGACCCACAATAAACTATACTTGTTTATAATAATCCCTATTAGAAGATCTTACAACCCTGTTAGGATTTGTTCTTTACAATTTAATAAGTATAGTGACCTGGTTAAGGGTCTGACCCTGTTAGGAGTCTTTTACAAATAACCCGGTTAAGGGCGAGGACTCACTGTCCAAAAACTCACTGCTTTAATTGTGAAGGCTACAACCTTCTGAAGAAAAAATATGCATTGTATCTGATGATGAACTATAGAGTACACCTATTGTCTTGATCAGTTCCAGTGTATTGTAATCTTTCACTTCTTCTTCACATAGATCCTTGATGAATGAAACTCAACTTATATTCTGCTCTGCACTTTCCTACATCTTTTCTTATCATTCACACTTAGAATTCCACAAATGACTTTCTATAAGTATCTTCCTTAAAGTATAAGATCAAGGGACGTATTGACGGGACTTTGTGACCAGGTCTTCCAATAGAGGTAAGTTGTCACCGAATACCAGGGTACCGGTCAACTTCGCCTGTAAAGGTTGTCTAGGGAAATGAGATTCCCCGGACCTCCAAGCACATGAGATTCAGGTCTTGACAGTGCACAACTTAGTTGGGAGATGTGACTATTTTTGTTTGAGGGGGATAGTTGGTTATCTTCAACTCATCCTCTCTGGGGATTCAAGTGAGGGTTTTCCTGCAAGCCTGCATTCATTTTGCAAATAAAATTCAAAAGATACTGTAGGGTTAGAGAGATTTCATCTACCTTTAGTTATACTAAATATTCAAGACATCAAAAATTCTCTAACACACTACACTAAATACTAAAGAAATATACAACCATCAATTCATATCTTATCAGTAGCAAAGGAAAGGAGGTCATTAATCTACTTTAAGTATTAGAGAAAAGGACATGAAAAAAACAAAGCATAAAATACCGTTAACCCAGAAGACAGAATGTCAACAACATCATTGAGAGAACTCTTCCTTCTTCATTAACATCTCTTCCAGAAAGCACTGGTGCATGGTACAATGGTGGCTCCAAGGGAGCATCTAACTACTAAAAACTTAGAAACTATGGAGCATTGAGCTCTGCAACTAAGAACTGTGAAAACTATATTTCTATTAGCTATGGACTACAAAATCATCAATTTTGCTGACCCTTGAAATGAGGTCAGGCTTATCATTTATACACATCACTTGACCTAAACCTAAACCTAACTTACATTACAATTTACAATATAATACAATATCTAGTGGCCAATACTACCTACACCATGCTACAAAATACCTTGAGACGGAAAAGGTCTGACATGTTAGAAGAATAAGACAAGAAAAGAGGAGTGGAAGAATCGGCCTTGAGAAGAGAGCTGGGATGAGAGAGAATATATCCAATCCCCTAGGGATTAAGGCTACATGGCTCATTAATGGGAGAGTGGTGCCCTATCTCCGATGTGCCAGGTGTAATGTTAAAGCAGTGTCTCAGGAAGACCATCTATCAGAAAACCTCCCGTCGAGCTGACGTGCCTTGTTACGGTTACCCACCTTCTGAAACCCTTTATTAACTACCCTGAAAGTGACTAATCAACTTTTGGAACCGGGACACGTATAACTTAAATAATACAAAAAAATGTGGGATCAATAATTCTAGGATCCGGGAACCTGCATTTCAAAAGAATGAATGAATACAAAAACATTTCCGCTAAACACCTCTGGAATCTGGAGGACATTATTTCCCCTGATGATTTTTCTGAAGCCTGCAACACTTGGCCTATGCTTTCTTCATCTATACTTTGGATGCTATCCCACCGACTATGGACAACCTCCAATGCCTCCTCAACTTCTTCAGCCCCGTTCTGGAATTCATCCACCATTTTGATGGCATCATGCTATCGGATCATAGTTTTAGAAAACCTGGATAGCCTACCTTGGTCAAAATCTCTGGTTGGTGGATATAGGGATTCCATCCGCTCGTTAAACTTGCTGAGGACATAGTCCTCTAGGGTACATGTGCCAGTTTTGAAGGGATCAACTTGCTATAACCCGACCATGAATGTCTTAAACAAACCCAAGGGATATCGGGCTGCCGTTATCTTCTCTTTCAAGGTCTTAACCAGTTCCTTTCAAACCTCAATTTTGAGGGCAAGTCTGGAGTACTAGGCCTGGAGGGAATCATATGATTCTTCTCCAAAAATTTTAGACTTAGTGGCAACTTCTTCACTGATGTTGCAGATCTCTTCTAGCCTGGCCTTCCACTTTTAATATTTTTCCAAATCTTGCTCCCATATAATAGTGGAGCCTTTTTCCTGGCTAAGAACATAATCAATCCTGTAAAGGTCTAGGAGGGACACCACCAAAAATTGTCTCATTGCGGTCACTTGCTTGGCTGCCCACCCGTCCATGGCTTGTTCTTTCTTCTTCATTATCCACAGAGAATCCATGTCACCCTATGTAAGCGGCAATCCAGAGGAAGGGGTTCCAGGGTGGACCTCTAAAAAATGTTGTGTTAGTTCTGCCAGAAGTACGAGGAGATTGGCATTTGTTTCTCTTTCATCTTGTAGCTTCTGGCCTTACTTTATGTATCTAGCCTCTATTGCCTTGGTGACTTCTTTAAGCAAGTCCAATTTGCCTTGCTTATCCCTCTTCCTGAATGCTACCTCTGTTATGTTGTAGTCTTCACGCCTTATGGTTGTTGCATCTACATCAAGAGGGGGTGTTGCAATGGTTGCAACTATAATACCAGAAGGGACCAGTCTGGAGAGTATGGACTACCCGCGCCTTCTTGGGCTTCTTAGCCTCTGTACTTCTGGCCATCATTTTAGCCAATGAGTGTGGAGCGCTTGTGGATATCACCAGGGATTTCCTCTTCTTAGATTCCACAAGCCATTGGGGTGGCTGAGGTGGCTTCATTATCACGACCTGTTCATCAAGATTCCCTTCAGAATCTGGTGGCGCGTTCTTGGAATCTACATTATCTTTGGGATCTTTTTCTCGCTCTTGTTCTAGTTCTTCCTGTTCCTTTTACTCTTCACATTCTTCAAAACCCTTGATGTTTTTTTCCATGCTGGCGTCTTCTGTAGAATTATCCAAAATCTTTTCTCCAATCTCTATCTCTTCTATATTCTCAGGGACTTCGTCCCTCCAGGTGCTAGCTGTTTCTTTATTTTCTTTATCTGGGACTTCTTGGTCCATTTTTTGTTGCTGCTCCTAGGCCACATTAGCCTCCTCTATTGGAGTGTTCTCCTCCATCAAAACATCCTTCGGAGGTGGGTGAGGTCTCTGGCCAAAATTTAGCAATGTGGCCGCTGTTACTACCTCACCGAAAGTGCTCTGGGGCACTTGGTGACCCAGAGTTACCAAAGGCGTTTGAAGTGTGATGGTTGGAGGTATGGTTCTTCCCTTGGGTTCAGGTTCTCTGACCATCAGCTACACATTTGTGGGCTGCCTTGGTGTGTTCTCAGTCTCCTAGACCAGTATCCTCTCCTACTCAGGTCCCACTGATATTTCTTCCCGAGCCCCTTGCTCTAATGTATCTTTCTCTTCCAGGATTTCTTTCTCTATGGGCACCTCTACTTTGTCCTGAGCTATGATTTCTTCCACTGCATGAATTATACCATGTTGAATCTCCAAGAGCTCCTCCGTCGAAAAGGTGTCAAAATTGTCATGCGAGGGCGAGGAGTCTAAGATATCTTCGAGTTCAGGAGTGTCCAAACTTACATATACAAGGGGAATCTCTAGCATGCCGAGGGTGGCGGTTGCGCTGGGTGTGGGGGTCACTGTTGTTTTCTTCTTCCTTATGAATTAAGCCTTGGTATCTTGAAAGTTAGTAGACTCTACCTTAGTGAAAGTCTGGTCATCATGGCTGCCAATGAGAAGGACCCTGCCAAGTGAGTGGATGCCATTGGAGTAATAGGGAGACCGACAGCTACCTACATACTTTGTTGTTCACTGGTCAACTTTGCAGACTACATTTGTTGGTGCAGGTGGGCCATCAGAAGTGTAGGAACTTGGGGAGGTGCCTTGGGAACCAAGGCACCCTCTTTCCCTTTATTTTTACTCATGCTTGCTTTAGTGGGTGTGACTGATGAAGACGGTCTGGTGTTGGCTGAAGAGGGGATGGTCTTCTTGAATGCTAATTTCTTTTGGGTGCTTTTAGGACACACCCGGGTGAAGTAATAGTAACTTGCCTCTAAAATGGGGTGGCTTACCCCTTCAATAGTTAGATCCTCTAGGATGGCCCAGTCCACTTGGGAAGATCCTATTTGTCCAGCCCTTGTTCTTTTTATGCCGGATCCTCCAGTGGTCCGTCATCCTTAAATCTCTTTGAGAAGGTCCAGACGTCTAGCACTTTCATGAGCCCTTTGCTCATCCTTGTATTTTGTCAGGCTCAGAGATCAAAACTATCCTGGCAGTCAACTCAGAAGTCCTCAATGTCCACTTCATGGGGCTTGGACACCCATGGTAGTGTTGTGGCAATCTTGCTGCGGAGATCATAATTTTTTTAAGCATGGTGGAATTCCACTAGCCGCAAGCTCTTTAGTTCATTATCTGCCTCCAGGGCTATGGTGGGGCTGCAAGTGTAATTCCCACAAGAGAAAGGGAATGGGACATTGACGACCTTCTTCAATGTGAAGAAGGTGTGCAGATCCATCATCTATCTGCAAAACTCTAAAAGAATAATCTTGTCCCTACGATACCAAGGAAGAAGATAGGGTTTCCCATTGAAGCCTGTCACCCTAATGTAGGTATGATCCTAGAATTGAATTAAATACTGGCTGTAAGTGCTGACTAGAGTCATTGCCACCTGTGACAATCTATACCCAAAAACCCAGGTAAGGGTTAAGATATTATGGTAAATGAACGTGTTATTTACCTGGTAGAAGTTCAGGAAACTGAGCTCCCACTACAACTGGGGATAATGATCCCATGGTGTGACCTTCCCCAGACCATTTTTGAGTTCTCCAGCTATTCTCTATCTTGGAAAAGCTAGCCTTTGTTGTGCTAATGCCCACAACACATATGAAGTCATATAAAACTGAGAGGTTTGGGTGACGGTCCTCATCTGCGTATCCACATGGTTGGCTATGATAGCTGCCCAGTTGAAGGTCCCATTGTGTGTGGTGATGTAGTATAGAAAATAATACATCCATGTCGAGAATTCCTGAGCGCGGGGCCATCTGAAAACCCTACCTAAAAATATGATGTTTGGTTGAATGGGCTCCTTGAAATCCCCATGGGGAATTTCCAACTTCATTCTTTTGTGTTCTTTCTTTGGAGACTTTAGCCATTGACTGTTGAGGTGTTGCTGGAAAATGCCTTCAGCCTTGCCAAATTCCTTTAGTGAGTCAACCCGGGTGATGACGGTGGACCCTTTGAACTAAGAAATCCACAACCTGGAAGCAAATGTTGGGGCGTCCAAGGTGATGATTATGGCAGGGTATTGTAGCAGTCAGGGATCAGGAAGTAGGACTATGTGAGTAGATGCATTGTATAGTGCTACCAACTACTTTATTAATTCTGATGACTGCACTGAACATGGAAAGTTTGCAGCCTTTATGATGCTGGAGGTGGCCAAGCAAGTGGCCATTTTTTTTCCTTCAGCCTTTAACCTGTAAATGGTCTGGATAAGACCTTGCAACTCAGCCCAAGTTTTGGGGTCCATATTTGTTATTTTCTAGACTTTGGAGTCCACCTTGGACCCCGCAATATCTCCCTCCTTCAGATATTTAGATGTTAGGGGTAGCTTCGCTAGCATTATTTCCATCTTTGTCTTTGTAGTTGCTCGGGTGGAAGTGGTGGGTAATTCTGGACTATCAGGAGGGGAAATAACGTCAGACATCTTAGATAAATTTATCCACAACCTGCAAGAACAAAGAACCATTAGGACATATATAAAAAATAAGAGTTACTACTCCCAGAGATTCTTCCCCAACTTGCACCTATAAAACAAGCATTAGTACATACATTAAAATTTTCAGAGTATCTAGAATGAACATGACTTAGGATTCTAGAGCGTTTAAACAAGGTGGCAAGAAGAAGCAGGAGACAAGGTCCTGTTGAAGGTCCAGAGTCCAGACCACTTAGCCATTGCTGATGTGATTGGTAATAAGCCATACTTTGGTCGACGTGTGTTAGCACATGGTATGGTAACAAGGGGCATTAAGACATTTATGGTGATAAGTGGGCTGACATGTGGGAATTAAATATCAGATGGGACATGGTTTGAATGTCCACTCGTAGGAAATTAATCCCACCATGAATTTGATAAGATAGAGGAGAGAGAAAGCCACCATGGCTTGAACCAGCAAGGTGCCGAGTTCAAACCGTGGTGACTCCATCTCGATGAGCTCAACCTCATGAAGAAATAATGCATGAAAGAGCGTGAGGAACTCGCAAGCTTGGGAGGATATAGAGAAAATATACATGCATAAAATTATAGAGGGCCGAGGGCTGAAATAGATATACACAAAATATATAGAGAAATACATCATTTACAAAGATATAAACAATATTTACACAAAAGCTACCCTAAGGAATTATACACTATTCACACTAATCTACAACTGTGCAGAGGGAGGACAACCCCCTGGCAGTACCAACCCACCAATGGGAGGCAAACCAAACAAACAAAAACTAACAGGACAAAGCAAAATGACACAAAACAAAAAATAAACCAGAGAAAAAAAATAGAAACAACACGAAACGTGGAAACGAAAAAGAACCAGAGGACCTACCTAAAAATCCATAGAAGAGTGGGGGAAGAGAACACCAGGAGCACTCTTAAAATGAGCTCAACCTTCAAACAACCATGAACAATTACCTTGCAGTAACATATATAAACACACTAAGCATAGGGTAATCGCAGTTTAATCACCGTTTAATTGCTCTGAGCACAAGTGCTTTTTTAATTGCGGTAACTATAAAAGTGGTCGGTAATTTCTATTTATACTCATGGTAAAAGAAAGTTACCATTTTTCCCCACAAACTTTGGAATAAGAAAACCTCCAGACTCTAGGCTAGGGGATTCTGCGTGACCATGTCTTCTTGCAAGAAGAAGACATCATGTCGTAGAATCCTGAAGTCCAAAATCTGGCTCTAGAAAAGAAACAGCCACCTCCAGGACTGGGTCCCAGAGACATGAAAGACAAAAGATAGAGAAAACAAACCTCATGGGAAGGAAAACCCAGAGGAGAAACAAGAGAAACAAGGCAAGAGCCAAAGCGAAAAAGGGGACCCAACATTTTGCACACAAAATGTAGGGACGAGTATGCAGGGCATAACAAATGGTGACTATCTGGGATGAATGCCTTAGCGCATTTGAGAACTGGAATCTCTGGTTAGAAAAATCGGAACCAATCATTACTCAGAGCATCCTATTTGCAAGGCATGAAGTGTTTGAGAAAGTCTGGCTCATGAATGATTCAACCCGTGGTATTTTGTCAGTTGTGAAGTGTGTTCTTGGAAAGGGAAAATCAAGCTGATGACCTCTGGGAGAAGCAGAGAAGAGGCACTAAATTTATCGATCCAAAGTTGTCAAGTTTTCTTGTTCCTCTCAGATACCAGAGTTTTCATCCCATCTTTTCTTTCCTTATCATTTTATTCTTTTTTGGATGGGAGGGCGGTACTTCTTTCACCCTTAAGCTTGAGCCTAGCTAAATTTAATGGTGGTACTGCTTTTCACCCTTCCACCCACCTCAATTTTTTGAATGGGCAACAAAAAATCTAGACCCAAAAAGAATTCTAAAATTTCAGACTTGGGCCAACAACCAGTGCCTTCTACTTTTGATTTAACTGATTACCAGACATCCAGGGATAAATTTGATGAAGATTGCTCATAGCTCGTTACCAAACTCACAAAATAACTTTGGAGACTGGAATTCAATCAAATACTAAAGGTACCATCCTAGAGACTAGATGTTATGCGAAGTGTACCAGCCTACAAAGGGGGAGAAAAAACACTGGAAACCTGAGAAAGAAAGAACAAAACTAGAGAAAAAACAAAGGAAAAAGAGGTGATCCTAGAGGACCACTAGCAAAACTATTTACAAGGCAAGGCACTCCAAACGGGCTGCCGAGAAAGAAATATTTACAAGCAAGAAAATTTACATATAGTACGATTCTGGACAAACCTGCCTTACTCAAAATAATGTTTAAGGAACTGTCCATTGATAGGCAATGGGACGAGTTCCTTTGTCATGGTACAAAGCTGATAGGTATTTTCCCTACAAATCTCTGAGATCAAATATGGTCTAAGCTAGATTCATTGGAATTTGGTGTGCTTTCCTTTCTTTTCAAGGGCTTTATCCCACAGGAGGACCAAGTTTGAAATTTGAAAGGCCTTATACTAAGCTCTTCGATCAAACCACCATTTTACCACTGCTTGGTGATGCGCAAAATGTTCAAGGGTTGCATCTCTTTGTTCCTCCATCTGCACCAGATTCAGGAGTCAAACCTCCATAATGTTGTCCCAGTTGCTGAATTCCTACATGAATTGTAAAACTGGGATTTGTAAGTTGATTGGGAACACTTGGTTCTGGCCATAAACTAGATGGAATGGGGATGTCCCTAGGGTAGCCTTAATTTGAATGTGATCTGCCTAGAGGGAGAATCTCAGCTTTTGGTACCAATCCTAGGGATTCTATTCTAACATGTGTTTGATCACTTCAAGATAATTTTTGTTAGTTGATTCAGCAACACCATTCCCTTGGGGGTAATAATTGCTGGAGAACTTAAAAGTGATCTTCTGGTCATAGGTCCATTCTAGTAATTATGCTGAAGAAAATGTCAAACCATTATCACTATAGCAAAAGGCATTGCAAATATTTTGACAATGTTTTCTTCCAGGAATTTGATAACTACGTCTGCCATGTTATTTTTACAAGGTATGGCTTTCAAACCACTAGGTGTAGTAATCGGTAGCGGTCAGGATGTATCAGTGGTTGGTAGATGATTTGGGGTTGATTTCTCTGACAAATTCAAATGCCCATTGGGCAAAGGGTCTAGCTTCAAACACTGGCTATAAAGGCATGGCCAGGTTCCGCTCACGATGTGCTGCTATTTGGCAAGTATGGCACTTTCATATGTGAGTGTAGATGTCTTTAAAGATACAGGGCCAATAGTATTCAGCCTGAAAAATCTAATGGGTAGTGACATCCGCTAAGCCATGCCCGGTTCCAAATTGCCCGTGAAATTATTTGATTATTTTTGCAGCTTGAACCCTATTGATGCAGTGGAGGTACACTCCCTCATAATTCCTACAAAAAAGTGTAGAGTTTTTGATCATGAAATGTGCACTTTTCAACCGTAGGGCATGAAATTTGTTTGGAGGCAATCCCTCTGGGCACCTGTTATTCAACAATAACTACAACAGGTTGGTGTACCATAGATCTTGAGTGATGGACTGCACCATATATGTCTGACATTCGATGTGGGGAGTCTCTTCTGCCATCGCTCTACTTAGTCCCTGGCCTTAGACTATCTTCATGGGTTGCATTTCTAAGTCATATTCCTAGAGGATGGCCATCCATTTCCCCCATCTGTCACCCAATTCACTCTACATTAGTAGAGATTTTATCGCCTGGTCTGGGATGATGTCATGCAACTTGCATTAAAGAATGTAATGCCAGAATTTCTTCATGGTGCGGACAAGAACAAAGGTCTACTTTTCTAATGATGAATACTAGACCTCAGCATTCTTGAAGGGGGAGCTCATGAAAGCTATTGGTTGTTCTTTTCCTTCGACCTTTTGGGTCAATACTACTGTGGTAGAATGTGGCAAAGCAAAGGAATAGATATAGAAAGGGAGGGAATAGTCTGGACTAGCCAAAACTAGTGCCTCTGTTATCATTTGATTAATCTGGGTGAATTCCCACTTTTCATCAGGACTCTACTCAATTTTGGTATCTTTCTTCATCATTGTGTTGAGTGGCTTTACAATCTCAGCGAATCCAGTGATGAATCACCAGACAAAATTGATCTTTCCAAAGAAAGATCTCATCTCTTTCTTGCTACCGGGCATTTGTAGGTTTAGTAGTGCTTCAACTCTCTCAAGGTCAATGGATATACTCTTCTCAGAGACAATATGCCCAAGAAAATTCCCTTCAGTGACCCCGAATATACATTTATTAGGGTTGAGGGATATTCCAAACCGGCGACATCTCTCACAAATCTGGGTGAGTTGGGCGGAGTGATCATTCCTGTCCTGGGAAAAGATGATCAAATCATCCATGTAGATGATTATGCACTGGTTCACAAGGCCCTCAAACATAATTTCCATGGCCTTCTGAAATGTATCCCTTACATTAATCAATCCAAAGGGAATTATCCGATAGGAAAATGTTCCCCACTTGGTGGTGAATGTAATTTTGTTTCTATCCTCATATTTAACCATGACTTGGTTATATCTGGAGTAGCCATCCAAGAAAGAGATCATTTGGGATCTGTTTTCTATCTGCAACACCTCATCCTATGAGGGGAGAGGGTGATTATCTTTCTTCGAGGGATTGTTCAAATTTTAAAAATCCATGCAAAGGCAGATCTCGCCACTTTTCTTCCTCATAGGGACTAGATTGGCAACCCACGTAGCATGCCAGATCAGAAATATTATCCAGGATGACAGCAGTTTTTGCACTTCTTGGTGAATTAGAAGCTCAATCAGTGGGTTGACTAGACACTACTTTTGCCAAAAAGGATTAGCATCAGGTTTGAGTGTGATGGTATGAGTCCTGATGGATGTGTCATATGTCTTCAGATCTTCATACCCCCATGCAATCACATCTATGCATTCTCAAAGAACTGCAAGAATCTTCTCCTTCTCCTCAGGGGAGCAGGAGGTGTCAATGTGTATCATCTTCTCTTCACCAGGCTGGCCGATGTTCACTTTCTCAAATCTTCCTCCCTCAAAGGAGGATGATATCTTTTCCTAGCCCTGAGGGTTCGAGTCAAAGATTCATTCAAGTGCAACCATCCCCTTAGTAATGGTGTTGGTTGGTAGATCCATGATCCCATCATCTTCGTCACCCTATCCAGTGTCATTGTGATCCTTTTCTTCCACTATCTAGTCTTCAAAGACACCAACATTGGCCATATAGGCCAGAATATGTTGATCATCCTCAAAGACCTGAAAATGAGTGACATTATCTAGAATGGACAGGGTGGGGATCATCTCAATAGAAAATATCTAGATTCGTGAGGCGGCCGTGGGCTTAAGTGTACTGGCAGAAATAGCAAGGGCATCTAGGACATATTTCTGTCTCTAGGGAATAAGATCGATGATAAAGGAATCAAAATCTTCAATAAGGCTCCATGCCCAGTTGGGGTATGCAACCAGCCTCTTATTGTGACAAGTGTATTGACTCCGGACTTGTTTGACAATCAACTCTAAATCACCCAGGGCCCAGAGGTGAGTGATTCCTTTCCTTAGTGCAAATAGGAGTCCAAGGACCAAGGCCTCGTACTCCATGACATCGTTCATGCAGTTTAACTGTATCCTATAGGATGCAAGGAAGGATTTTCCCTGTGGGTTGATTAATTCTACTATGGCCCCACAACCCTATTTGGATTGGGACCCATCGAACTTAAGGGTCCACAAGTCATCGTTTGTTGTTTGGGGCTGGGAAGACGAAGTGGTCTTTGGATTTCTTTTGGGAGGCTTGGAAGGAGTTTCCTCTAGCGCTGATGGTACATGGGTGAGGTTTACTTTTGGAGAGACTTCCGATTGGGATTCCTAGACAAATGATGCCATAGAGCCACCGCCAATAGAAGTACTAAGTCCTAGAGAATTGGTTGTATGTTCTTTTCTCTGGAGAGCATTGATGTGCCAGGTGGCAGTGGTAAGGAAAGGCTCACACTCCAGCTCTGAATGTTTCTTGTAATGTACCTAGCACCAAGTACTTAACAAGAGTGTGGCGGGGGTCACTATGATACCCTGAGAGTTAACCTCAACCCTCAATTTTTCTTCTAGGTCCTAGGTTCTCTGCTGGTCTATGGGATCCTCCCCGTGGGTGAAATTGAATGTTAAGATTTCAAGGGGTTGGTACACCCCTGGGGATGTGTCAGAGAACAAGACCTCATTCACCCTCCCAACTTCGGTGAGGGCCAATTTCATTTGGGGCTCACTTTCAACCTAGATCTTGTTAAATTCTCCTTCCCAGGGGAGCCATAAGTGGGAGAAGCCAGTCAAAAAGTATCCATTAAGGGATTTAGACCAATTCCAACTTAGTAACATCCCATAAGTCTCTGGGATGTCCACCACTTGGATGTCAATTATACTGGCTATCCTAGGGTCCTAGATGAGTTGAATCTAGACATTCTTCAGTTCACCCACCATTTTTATAGAAGTTTTATCCAATTAGATCACTGCACCATTAGATGGGGTGGGTTAGAATACGAGCTTCTGGCATATGGATAAAGGCATGATGTTGCCTGAAGCCCCAAAATCTAGTAGGAAGTTGTGTATGTTTTTCCCTTGTACATTCAGGCCTAGCAAGAAGGGAGAATCTTCAATATTTCATAGGAAGACAACCATGTTGGTGTCCTCAAAAGAGACAGTCTTGGATGGGCGACAGACAACTTTTGGGTTTCCCAAGAGCTTCAGAAGAGACTTCTTCTGCTTGGGATAGTTTTTTAAAACTTCCATGAAGGTCATGGAGGTGGTGGTTTGTTCTAATGCCTTCGTGATATCAAACCTTCCTCCTGGGAATTTGTGGCTTCCCTCGGCTAGGTCCTTTGCTTGGTTAGAGCTAGAAACTTTTGGAGGGACAGAATGATCGGTTATATTATCCTGGGGAGGAGTGTCTTTGGGAGGTGTGGGTGTATAAAGTGGTCCTTTACCAACCTAACTCTAAGTGTTGTAGGGAGCCCTTGGGTTGGTGATGACATTGGCCTCAAAGGCCAGAATTGACTCATCAAAGAATTCTTGTAGTTCAGATTCTTCTTCATCTTCTATGTCTGCTCCAAAGAAGATGGTCTCGTAGGTGAATGCCCTGTGAGTGGGCTCTTGCATAGGAGGTTCTAAGGGAGTAGGATTAGATGCTTGTTATCTATCCAGCTGAGAAATCATGATGAATTTCTCCAACGTGGCACAGTTTACCTAATTGTGGGAGCCTGTGTCATGCAATCTACACCAGTTGGTCATGGGCTGGAAATCCATAACTGGCGTGAAATGGGATGGTCCAGCACCACTCTGATTAGAATTTTGGTTTGAAGGGGGACCTCTGGTATTAGCGTTGTTATTCAATTGCTATTGGTTGGGCCGAGGCCCATTGTTGAAATTTCTTCCTCTGACATTGTTATTTTGTTGGCCAGAGAAAATATTCCCTCTCTGGGAATTGGAATTCTGGGCTGTGTAAGACCTCTCTTTTAGTGGACAATATTTTCTAGAGGGATTCAACCTCAGTAGTAAACTAGGTGTTTATGTCACAATGTGACAGTTGTTGTTGCTGGTTCTGTGGAAAAGCGGTAGCATTCACCGGAGTTGAGGGCGACAATCCTCCAGCCACAGATGACTGGAAGAAAGGCACTCCAAGTAGTTGTGTATGTGGTTGTTGCACTTGCTGTGGTTGGTTCCAAGGAAAAGTTTCTAGACCTGGTATTGTCTAAGTTGGAGATGGATATACGTACTGGGCCTACTAGTCTATCGGCGGTGGCAAGGGATTCATGGCCATCATGGAGGCACCTATTGCTAGATTGGGGTTGTATCCCCTAGCGTAAGAAGTTCTGCTAGGGATCATGTTGAATGGTGTGCTCTCCCCAATCTCGCCCGAGGATTTGTTGAGGCCACAAAGAAGCACTAAGGCTAGGTTGTAAACCTTTACCAAAGTGTCCCAGTCACCCGAGATGGTAGTTATCCAAAGGAGAGTGGCAACGAAGGGGTCCATCGCATTGAGATAAGTCTGAATAGTCACTTCCACGGATGGGATGAAGGGACCTGTGCACCGCTTCAAGGCGCGTTGAAACTAGTGGTTGAATGCTACAAGGGGTTCATTTGGTTCCTTCCTAATAGAAATGAAATAGCTATGGGACCATGCTAGGTCCATGTGTATGCGAAAGGCAGCCAGGAAGGCGTCCTCCATGTCCTGCCAACTGCTAATGGACTTGGTGGGAAGATTAAGGTACCAGTTCAATTCATTCTGTCCTAGGGACAGAGGGAACATGTGGGTCACAATGTCTTAATGTTGGATCTAGTGTTGGTTCATGGCATCTTTGTATACCTGCAGATGCTCTTCTATGGTTTGTGAGCCTAAGTGCTCATATCGGGGAAAAATCTTTTCAGGGTGTGAAGGTAAATCGTTGGCTACACTCAAAAAAGTTCCCATTGGGGACCCGGTATTTCCAAAATATGTAGCCATTGGGGGAGTTGAATTTTGACTGGGTTGAGCATTAATTCCTAGGATTGCCTAGGGAACTTGGGTATTTTATGGTATGCTAGATCCCCAGACAATGGTGGATGACTTAAATTTCAAGGTTTGTTTCTTTCGAATAGGAGGCTCAAGTTAAACAAACCTTCCAGGGTTGGGAGCTGATCTAAGGACTCTTTTGAATCTTGCTGGTGAGAATGATCCAATCCCACTGAAGGCTTGACTCCTAAAACTATGGCTTGAGTAACCCTTGGGCGGTGTAAAATCTGAATCCTCAGAGGGGGATGAGTTCATGCTCTCCTTCTAGCGCTATTTTATGTTGACGGGACTTTGTAACTAGGTCCGCCTATAGAGGTAAGTTGTCACTAGGTACCGGGGTACTGGCCAACCTTTCTTGTAAAGTTTTTTTGGGGAAATGAGATTCCCCGGGCCTCCAAGAACATGAGATTCGGGTCTCAACAGTGCGGGGCTCAATTGGGAGATGTGACTATTTTTGTTTGACTTGGATAGCTAGTTATCTTCAACTTATTCTCTCTAGGGATTCAAGTGAGCAGGGTTTCCTGCAAGCGCGCATTCATTTTGCAAATAAACTTTAAAAGATACCGTAGGGTTATAGAGATTTCATCTACCTATAGTTATACTAAATATTCAAGACATCAACAATGCTCTAACACACTACACTAAATACTAAAGAAATATACAACCATCAGTTCATATTTTATGAGTAGCAAAGGAAAGGAGGTCCTTAATCTACTTTAAGTATCTGAGAAAAGGACATGAAGAACACAAAGCATAAAATACCATTAAACCAAAAGATAGAATGCCAACAACATCATTCAGAGAACTCTTCCTTCTTCATTAACTTCTCTTCCAGCAAGCACTAGTGTGTAGTACAATGCTGGCTCCAAGGGAGAATCTAACTACTGAAAACTTAGAAACTATGGAGCGTTGAGCTCTACAACTAAGAACTGAGAAAACCATATTTCTATTAGCTATGGACTGCAAAATCAACAATTTCACCGACCCTTGGAATGAGGTCGGACTTATCATTTATACACATCACTTGACCTAAACCTAAACCTAACTTACTTTACACTTTACAATATAATACAATATCTGGTGGCTGGTACTACCTGCACCAGGCTACAAAAGACCTCAAGATGGAAAAGGTTTGACATGTCAGAAGAATAAGACAAGAAAAGTGGAGTGGAAGAATCAACCTCGAGAGGAGAGCCAGGAAGAGAAAATAAATTTGATCCATCAGAGATCAAGCCTACATGCCTCATAATTGGGAGAGTAGCACCCTATCTCTAATGTGCCAGGTGTAACATTGAAGCGGCATCTAGGGAAGACCATCTGTCAGAAAACCTCTAGTCAAGATGATGTGCCTTGTTGCGGTTACCCACCTTTTGACACCCTTTATTAAATTCCTTGAAAGTGACCAGTCAGCTTTGGGAACCGGGACATGGGTCACTTAAAGAATACAAAAAAATGTGGGATCCAGAATTCTAGGATCTGGGAACACACATTCCAAAAGAATGAATGAATACAAAAACATTTCCGCTGAACACCTCCGGAATATGGAGGACTTTATTGCCCCTTATGATTTTTCCCAAGCCTCCAACACTTGGCCTATGCTTTCTTCATCTATACTTCAGATGTTGTCCCACTGACTATGGATAGACTCCATTGCCTCCTCAACTTCTCCAGCCCCATTCTCAAATTCATCCACCATTTTGATGGCATCATATGATCAGATCATAGTTTTAGACAACCTGGATAGCCTCACTTGGTCAAAATCTCTGGCTTGTAGATACAGGGACTCCATTCTCTCATCAAACTTACTGAGGACATAGTCCTCTTGGGTACATATGCCAGTGGTGAAGAGATCAACTTGCGATACCCTGACCTCGAATGACTTAAACAAACCCAAGGAATATCAGGCTGCCATTATCTTCTCTTTCAAGGTCTTAACCACTTCCTTGCAAACCTTAATTTTGAGGGCAAGTCTAAAGTACTAGACCTAGAAGGAATCATATGATTCTTCGCCCACAATTCTGGACTCAGTGGTGACTTCTTCACCGATGTTGCATATCTCTTCTATCCCGGCCTTCCACTTTTCATATTTTTCAAAATATTGCTCCCATATAATAGCGGAGCCTTTCGCCTGGCTAAGAACAGAATAAATCCTATAAAGGTCTAGGAGGGACACCACCAAAAATTGTGTCATTGCGGTCACTTGCTCGGCTACCCACCCGTCCATGGCTTGTGCTTTCTTATTCATTATCTGCAGAGAATCCACGTCACCCTGTGCAAGTGGCAATCCAGAGAAAGGGGTTCCGGGGTGGACCTCTGACAAAGCCTGTGTCAGTTCTACAAGAAGTGTGAGGAGATTGGGATTTTTTTCTCTTTCCTCTTACAACTTTGGGCCCTACTTTATCTATCTAGCCTTTATTGCCTTGGTGGCTTCTTTAAGAAAGTCCAATTCACCTTGCTTATCCTTCTTCCCCAATGCTACCTCTGTTACATTGTAGGCTTCAGGCCTTACGGCCACTGCATCTGCATCAAGAGGGGGTGTTGCAATGGTTGCAACTATAATACTGGTGGGACTAGTCCAAAGAGTATGGACTCCCCATGCCTTCATGGGCTTCTTAGCCTCTGTACTTCTAGTCATCATTTTAGCCAATGAGAGTGGAGCGCTTGTGGCTGCCGTCAAGGCTTTCCTCTTCTTAGATTCCACCAGCCATTGGGGCGGCTAAGGTGGCCTTGTTATCAAGACTTGTTCATCAAGATTCCCTTCAGAATCCGGGCAGCGCTTTCCCAGAATCTACATTTTCTTTTCTCTAGTCTCTATCTCTTCTATACTCTCAGGCACTTCATCCTTCCTAGTGCCAACTATTTCTTTATTTTCTTTATATGGGACTTCTTGGTCCATTTGTTTCTGCTACTCATGGCCCACATTGGCCTCCTCTGTTGGAGTGTTCTCCTCCATCGGAAAATCCTCCAAAGGTGGGTGAGGTCTCTGGCCAAAATTTAGCAATGTGGCCGTCGTTACTACCTCACCAAAACTACTCCAAGGCACTTGGTCACCCAGAGTTACCAAAGGCATTTAAAGTGTGATGGTTGGAGGTATGGTTTTTCCCTCAGGTCTGGGTTCTTTTACTATCAGCTTCACATTTGTGGGCTTCCTTAGTGTGTTCTCAATCTCCTAGACCGGTATCCTCTCCTACTCAAGTCCTGCTGATATTTCTTCCTGAGCCACTTGCTCTAATGTATCTTTCTCTTCAGGGATTTCTTTCTCTATAGGGACATTTTCTTTGTCTTGAGCTACAATTTCTTCCACCACATGAATTATACCATCCATAATCTCCAGGAGCTCCTCCGCCGAGAAGGTGTCATCAAAATCATTGTGCGGGGGTGAGGATTCTGAGATATTTATGATTTCGGGAGAGTCTAAACTTACATCTATAGGGGGCATCTCTGGCATGCCAAGGGTGGTGGTTGTGCTGGGTTTGGGGGTCACCATTGTTTTCTTCTTCATTATGAGTGAAGCCCTAGTATCTAGAATGTTAGTAGACTCTACCTCAGTAAAAGTTTGTCTGGTCATCATGGCTGCCAACAAGGAGGACCCCGTTGGGTGAGTAGATGCCATTGGAGTAATAGGGAGACCGACGTCTACCTACATACTTAGTTTCTAACTGGTCAGCTTTGTAGACTCCATTTGTTGGTGCAGGTGGGCCATCAAAAGTAAAGGAACCTGGGGAGGTGCCTTGCAAACTGGGGCACCCTTTCCCTTTACTTGTGCTTGCTTCAGCGGGCGCAATGGATGAAGAAGGTTCGGCACCGGCTAAAGAGGGGATGGTATTCTTGACTGCTAATTTCTTTTGCATGATTTTAGGACACACCTAGGTGAAGTACTGGTGACTTGCCTCTAAAATGGGGTGGCTTACCCCTTCAATGGTTAGATCCTCCAGGATGGCCCAGTCCACCAGTGGAAGATCCTATTTGTCCAGCCCTTTTCCTTTGTATGATTGATCCTCCAATGACCCATCATCTTTAAATCACTTCGGGAAGGTTCAGACATCTAGCGTTTTCATGAGCCCTTTTCTCATCCTTGTATTTTGTTGGGCCCAAAGATCAAAATTGTCCTCATAGTCCGCCTAGAAGTCCTCAATGTCCACTTCATGGGGCTCAGACACCCATGGTAATGCTGTGGCAATCTTTCCATGGGGATCATAATTTTTCCAGGCATTGTGGAATTACACTAGCCCCAAGCTCTTTAGTTCATAGTCTACCTCCCGAGCTGCGGTGAGGTTGTATGTGTAACTCCCACAAGAGAAAGGGAATGGGACATTGATGACCTTCTTCAATGTGAAGAAGGTGTGCAAATCCATCATCTTCTTGCAAAACTCTAAAAGAATAATCTTGTCCCCACAATACCGGGGAAGAAGATAGGGCTTCCCATTGAAGCCTGTCACCCTAATGTAGGTATGATGCCAGAATTGAATAAAATACTGACTGTAAGAGCTGACCAGAGTCATTGCTTCCTATGAAAATCTGTACCCAAAATCCCAGGTAAGGCTTAAGATATTATGGTAAATGAACGTGTCATTTACCTGGCAGAAGTTTAGGAAACCGAGCTCCCACTACAACTAGGGATAATGATCCCATGGTGTGACCCACCCAGGACCATTTCTGAGTTCTCAAGCTATTCCCAATCCTGGAAAAGCTGGCCTCTGTTGTGCTAACACCCACAACACATATGAAGTCATATAAAACTGAGAGGTCTGGGCGATGGTCCTCATCTACGTATCCACATGGTTGTCTATGATATCCGCCCAGTTGAAGGTCCTATTGTGTGTGGTGATGCAGTATAGAAAATAATAAATCCACACTAAGAATTCCCGGGTGTGGGGCCATCCAAAAACCCTACATAAAAATATGATGCCTCCTTGAAATCCCCACGGGGAATTTCCAACTTCATTATTTTGTGGCCTCACTTTGGAGACTTCAGCCACTGACTGTTGAGGTGTTGCCAGGAAATGCCTTCGGCCTTGCCAAATTCCTTTAGTTAGTTGACCCAAGTGTCGACTATGGACCCTTTGAACTGAGGAATCGCTAACCTAGAAGCAAATGTTGGGGTGTCCAAGGTGACGATTATGGCAGGGTATTGTAGTGGCTGGAGATCCATAAGTAGGACCGTGTGAGTAGGTGCATTGTATAGTGCTGCCAGCTGCTTTATTAATTCTCGTGACTATACCAAACACGGAGAGTTTGCATCCTTTATGATGCCAGAGGCAGCCAAGAAAGTGGCCATTTTGTTTCCTTCAGCCTTTAACCTGTAAATGGTCTAGATAAGACCTTGCAACTCAGCCCAAGTTCCAGGGTTCATATCTGTTATTTCCTAGACTTTGGAGTCCACCTTGGACCCCTCAATAGTTCCCTCCTTCAGATATTTGGAGGTTAGGGGCAGCTTTGTCAGCATTCTTTCCATCTTTGTCTTTGTAGCTTCCTGAGTGGAAGTGGTGGATAATTCCAGACTATCAGGAGGAGCAATAATGTTAGACATCTTTGATCAATTTATCCACAACCTGCAAGACCAGAGAACCATCAGGACATATATTAAAATAAGAGTTACAACTTTGGGAGATTATTCCCCAACCTACACCTGTAAAAAAAGCCTTAGTACATACATCAAAAGTTCAAGAGTATCTAGAATGAACATGACTTAGCATTCCATAGCGTTTAAACAAGGTGGTAGGAAGAAGTAGGAGACAAGGTCCTGCTAAAGGTCTAGAGTCTGGACTAGTTTTTCATTGCTTATGTGAATAGCAATAAGCTGTACTTTGGTCAATGTGTGTCGACAAGTGGTATGGTGATGAGAGGCATTAAGACATTTATGGCGATAAGTGGGCTAACATAGGGGAATTAAATGCCAAATAGGACATCATTTGAATGCCCACTTATGGGAAATTAATCCCACCATGAATGTGATGAGACGGAGGAGAGAGAAAGCTGCCATGGCTCGAACCAGCAAGGTGCCAAGTTTGAACCATGGTGACTCCATCTTGATGAGCTCAGCCTCATGAAGAAATAATGCACGATAGAGCATGAGGAATAGAGGGCTGAGGGCCAAAATAGATATACACAAAATATACAAAGAAATAGATCATTTACAGAGATATAAACAATATTAACACATAAGCCACCCTAAGGCATTATACACTATTCACACTAATCTACAACTGCGTAGAGGGTCGACAAGCCCCTTGCAGTACCAACCCACCAACGGGAGGTAGACCAAACAAAAAAAAACCAATAGGACAAAGAAAAACAATGCAAAATGAAAACCAAACCAGAGAACATAAACATAAACAACACAAAATTTGGAAACAACAAAGAACCAGAGGACCTACCTGAAAATCCATAGAAGAGTGGGGGAAGAGAATTCCAGGAGCACTCCTGTAATGAGCTCAACCTTCAAACGATCATGAATGAGCACCTCGAAGCAACGAATATCAACACACTAAGCACAGGGTAATCGTAGTTTAATCATCATTTAATCTCTCTGAGCACAAGTGTTTTTTTAATCACGCTAACTGTAAAAGTGGTCGATAATTTCTATTTATACTCATGGTAAAAGTAAGTTACCCTTTTCCCCACAAACTCTGGAACAAGAAAACCTCTAGACTCTGGGCCTGGGGATTTCGTGTGACCATGTCTTCTTGTGAGAAGAAGACATCATGGTGGAGAATCCCAGAGTCTAGAACCCGGCTCTGGAAAATAAATAGCCACCTCTAGGACCGGGTCCCAAAGACACGAAAGAAAAAATAAAGAGAAAACAAACCTTGCGGGAAGGAAAACCCGGAGAAGAATCAAGAGGAACAAGGAAAATAAGGCAAGAGCCAAAGAGAAAAAGGGGACCCAACAATTTGCACACAAAATGTAGGGACGGGTGTGTAGGGAATAACAAGACCTATTAGACAACTCTTCATAACATCCTTGTTAGATTTACTAATCACGCAAGCATAATTACAGCCGCGCACTATAAACTGAATAGACACGATGCTTCACTAAGTCGGCCTCACCAAATTAACTCTAACTTTATAATCTTCTTGAAACACGTTATGTGCCTTTAGATAACTATCATAAACTCATACTAAACTTGAATATACACACGCATATCACGAAGATAGGCACAACTCAAGAACCAATGCAATATGTCAGCTCTATACAGAAAAAATCCAAAAATTGTAACTGCCACATAACAGAATTACACAACACAACTAAAACTTCATATTTTAGTCTACGTGTATGAAAAAAACATAAAAAACATGTCTACAACATGAATATAACCATGCAAGGATTGATACCATCATTCTGATAAGTACATACAAAACACTGTTGTATATTATATGTTGTCATCAATGACAAACATACAATCAATTAGCTGCCAGAAGTAAATCTCCAACAATCTCCCCCTTTGACATTGATGACACCATATGATATTAAAAATATCTTCAGGACTTGGTGTCTTCTTTCTTTTTACAATCTTCTCAATATCCTCATCAAATATTTCTCTACATTGCTGCAGCTCCTTTGTCTATGTTTATACTCCCCCAGACTATATGCTCCCCCTTACTATATACTCCCCCTTTGACATCAATGGAAAAGGGTGCCATAAACAATTAAGAATAGGTACTACTCCAGAAGTAGAGTATTCAACCATTCATCAGTCACTTAATGACTGATGTTCTTGCTGCATTTTCTATTCAAGCTTAGGAGAGGGAATTACTCCCAACTTCTCCCTGAGATACTCAAAATTATCTTTTGATAAAGGCTTTGTGAAAATATCTACTAACTGTTCTTTGGTGCTCACATAGTCCAAGTTTACTTCATTATCTGCAACTTTTTCTCTAAGAAAATGGTATTTAATCTCAATGTGCTTTGTCTTTGCATGCATCATAGGGTTCTTGGACATGTTGATAGTAATGGTGTTATCACAGTGAATAACAATAGGATAGTCAACCTGTATACTAAAATCTTTAACCATTTGTTTGATCCAAACAATTGTTGAACAATTTAATGCTGCTGCAACATATTCAACTTCTTCTGTTGACTGAGAGATGCAATTCTACTTCTTTCTTACCCAAGAAACCAACCTATCTCCAAGAAATAATGCTCCTCCAGAAGTACTCTTTCTGTCATCAAGAAAACCTACCCAATCTGCATCTGTATACACATGATGTTGTACATTCTCTGATTTAGGATACCATAAACCATAGTCTATAGTTCCCTTTAGATATTTGAATATTCTCTTAATTTCCATTAGGTGATTCTATTTTGGTTCACTTGTAAATCTTCCAACAATGCCAATTGCATTAGATATGTCTGGTCTATATTGAGTAAGATATATAAGTTTTTCAATCATAGACTTATATAATGTCTTGTCAACTATTGTGGAATCATCTTCTTTAGAAAGCTTGCTTCTAGTTATCATAGGAGTGCATATTGGCTTACAATCATCCATCTTGAAGGTCTTCAATATTTCCCTCACATATTTGGACTGATTTATGAATATTCCTTTATCTGTCTACTTTACGTTTAGTCCCAAAAAATATTTTATATGACCAATCATCCTCATTTCAAATTTATTCTGCATTTCTTTTGTAAATTCTGAACTAAGTTTGTCATTTCCTCATAAGATAATGTCATCAACAAATATGGCAACAAGTAATAGTCCATCAGGTGTCTCTCTTATGAATATGTTACAATCTGCTGCTCCTTTCTTAAATCCAATCCTGGTAAGATAACCATCTAGTCTCTCATACCAAGCTCTTGGGGCCTGTTTAAGTCCATAGAGTGCTTTCTTCAATCTGCATACCATGTCTGGTTTATCTGACAGATTAAATCCTTTAGGCTTTTCTATGTAGACTTCTTCCTTCAAGTTGCCATTCAGAAAAGCTGATTTAACATCCATTTGATATACTTTAAAATCCTTGAATGTTGCATAAGCCAAGAATAAATTTATGGATTCAAGTCTACTCACATGGGCAAATGTGTCAGTCTAATCTATCCCTTCCCTCTGCGCATATATTTACACACTAGTCTTGCTTTGTTTCTAACCACTGTACCATCTTCATTCATCTTGTTCCTGAATACCCACTTTGTTCCAGTCACATTTTTATCATTGGGTGTAGGGACCAATTCCCATGTATCATTTATTTTTATTTGATCTAGGTCATCTTCCATTTCTTTCTGCCAATCAAAATCCTTGCAAGCATATTCAACATTTAAAGGTTAAATCTATGAAAGTAAACATACCTCTTCATCCACTGTTAACCCTTTTGTTTTTGATCTAGTCAAAATACTGCTGCTCTGATCTCCAATGATATCATCTTTTGAATGATACCTAGATGTGAATTTTTAAACTTTTGGTGTAACATCCTCATCTTTAATCTATGATACTTATTTGCTTGATTCGGGTTCATTACATGAAACATCAATGCAATCAAACATTTCTTCAATAATAGTGTCTTTAGCCTGGGTTCATCCTCAATTGTAGGTGCATATTCATAATACCTTTCTTAAACCATGAACTTCTCATCAATATTTACATGAGTACTTTCAATCATCTTCTTTAATCTCAAATTAAAACACCTGTATGCTTTTCTTTTAGGGGAGTAACCAAGGAAAATACCTTCATCACTTCTAGCATCGAACTTACCAACACCATAATCTCTCTTGATGTAGCACTTGTTGCCAAATATTCTAAAGTATTTTACTGTAGGTACATTACCAAACCAGAGTTCATAAGGTGTCTTATCCACGCCTAGCCTTAGTTGTGTTTTGTTGATAGTATAGACTACTGTATTGACTGCATCTCTCCAATAGGTGTGTGCAAATTTTCCTTCAATCATCATAGTGCACATTGTATCAAGTATGATCTAGTTCCTTCTTTCTGCTATCCCATTCTTTTGTGGGGTTCTAGGTGCACTCAACTATCTTTTAATTCCATGTTCTTCACAATATTCATAAAACTAGTCAGAGGTGAATTCTCCTCCTCTATCTGATCTCAGACACTTTAGTTTTAATCCAGATTCATTCTCCACTTTGGCTTTGAATATTTTGAACTTCTCAAACGCTTCAAACTTCTCTTTTAAGAATGAAACCCACATCATTCTTGAAAAATAATCGAAAAACAAAATGAAATACCTTTCTTTGTAATATGACCTGGTTTGAGTAGGACCACATAAATCTGTATGCACTAGGTCTAACTTGTTTTCAATTGAGTTCTGCTTGCTTTTGAAAGAACTTCTTAGATGCTTTCCCATAACACATTCTCTGCATATTGTGTCAGCTATTCTTGCAATACTTGAAAGATCTCTAACTTCCTTGACATTGCTTATCTTTATTATATTATCAAATTTGATATGACAGAGTCTCTTGTGCCATAACCAACTGTCATCCACTTTTGCAACAAAATAACTTACATCTGACTTGAGCTGGAAAACATTACCTTTTATTTTGGAGCCTGATGCAATCATGTCTCCTTCTTTTTTTCTAATAATGCATTTATTGTCTTTGAATTCCAAATGATAACCTTTGTCAAGTAGCTATCCAACACTTAGTAAATTGTGATGTAATCCATCGAAGTACAAAAAATCATGTCTTATTCTTTCCATCCAGGGTGATGTATCCTCTGCCTATGATAGGTTTAGGAGTGTTATCTCCAAATCTAACCATACCTCCTTTGTACTTGTCTAGATGAAAAAATCTATCTTTATCACCTGTCATGTGATGAGAGCATCCGCTATCAATGATCCAATCAGTTTTTATGTCTGCTTTGGAAATTAGGGCTAACTCCTATGTTTCCTTTTCATCTTCAATGTTCATATTCTCAATCAATTTTTCCATGTCTTTAATGGAAACGAATCCAATTTAATCTTCTCTTGAATCTTCATCAGTTACACCTTCTTCAGCATGATAGCATTCCTTCTTGCATTTAGGTTTATAGTTAGATCTAAATTTCTTTACTCTTGTAGGACTCTTGGATGCAAAGTGACCGATCTTGTTGCATGAAAAACATTTGAATGGAAGTTGTTCTTCATATTTCCCTTTGCCTTTCTTTTCTCTTTTAGCAATCATGGCAATGATTTCTTCTAGTTCTTCATCAACTTCTTCTTTCTCATTATTGCTAGAGATGTGATATTTCTTACCATGAACTAAAACTTTGAAGGTTGTTTCACCTTTTGGTTCAATCTTCAATCTTGATATCTCAAATGTAGAGATTTTACTGATTAAAGTCTCTCTCTTGAAGTCTTGTGAAAATTGCATGGTTTCCTCTAGAATACTGATCTTGTTCTCATAGCCTGATGTTAGAGTAGTCAATATTTTGTCCATTATATCTTCATCTGATATTTCTCCACCATTGTTTCTAATTCCAAAAACTGCTTCATTTATCCTCTAATTGTAGGCTCTAATGTTCTCTTCAAGTAAAATCTCAAGACTATTGTATTTCTTTTTCCATGTCTTCCTGCGTGCATTCTTTTCTTGAACATCTCCTTCAAACATGTCTTCTAAATACTTCCATATTGTGTATGCCTTGTCTATTTTCTTGATCTCAGAGAATTCACTGTCAGATAGTGCACTTATAAGGGCTTCTTTGGCAACTGCATTACCTATGAATGTATCCTTCTGTTTACTAGTAGCATCATCTCTTGATAGAAATTTTAAAGAGGGAATAACAAATTCTTATGTGGCTATCTCAAAGATGTCTAAACCAACACACTGTAGATGTGTTATCATTTTGTTTTTCCAATCTAGATAATTTTCTCCATCAAACTTGGGGCTCTCTTTTCAGAAGTAAGACATCTGATCTACCTTAAGTTGTTAGGCTTCTTCTTCAAGGTAGTTGGCTCTGATACCAACTATTAGAATAGTCCCAAAGGATAACTGAGAGGGGGGGGGGTGAATCACTTATCAGCCAATTTAATTTTTTTCTCTTATTAACTTCATAATACAATAAAGTAAATGCACATTCAGATAACATAATAGACAACACCACAATTTGGTTA
>MU225975.1:2254893-2291644 GCA_018584345.1 Thuja plicata
GTATATGTATATATATATACATATATACATACACACACACACACACACACACACACACACACACATATATATAGTAGCTTTAGACTATCTCGTAGAAGGTAGATAATCTAACCTGATAAAAGATGACTCCACAACCCAATGGATAAAGGACTGGTCCCTTATTGAATCCATTCATTATTTTGATGAAGTTGGTTTTAGGGTTGTTGAATAAAATGGGTGATAATACATATTTTGAATCATTTATCAGATGAGTCGAATCTTCCTTTGTAAATTTAAGTTTGTAGAATTAGAAGGTACACCCAGCTTGGTAGGGAAGAACCTAAAGAATAGGGGGTTTAAAATTAAACCTTGTTCGTTGGCCAAGATTCTCCTCTCCCTTTTGGAATCTTTTGGGGATAGGAAGTTTGAGAGACAACATATTGGTGACTCTGCTAGGGAGACATTGATATCTTTGGGAAAGAGTCAGAAAAAGGCAAGTACTCCACTAGGGAAACGTTACCCTAATTTATTTTCTTCTCACAAGATAAGCAGCAACTCCAAAATTTGAGATTTGAAAATATGTATTATCATACATATGTGTCCGGAGTGGTACACGTATTGTCAAATAATGTTTCTTCGTCATGACAGAGAATACATTCCAAGGAAGAATGATATCTAGGTTTGGGTTTCAGAGGGAGTTTTGGTTTCTTGAATGCTATTCTAGTAGGAATCAAGGAAAGGCTCCTAGGATTTGATGGTAGAGAAGAAAGGTTAGCAAAAAAACATGTAATAAATTTTGAATATTTGGGTAAGTGCACACGGTTGTTGGTCAAAAAAGTGGCAACATGGAAAAAAATTAAATTTTTCATAACCAGATCGGGTTTCTTAATTTTCAAAATGTTCCTAGCTTGGTAACACCAAGCCAAATAAAAAATAATAAAAAAGAAAAATTTCTTCAGTACTCGTGTGGGTTTTGAGGAATAAAAAGTTCTTCAAAACCCATGCAGATTTTGAGGAAGAAAATTTTCCTTATAACCCACATGGGTTATGAGAAACATTATATATTTTGGAAGGCGATAGATTTGGGCCATTTTCAATGCCAAAAATATTGAAACAATGATTTGGAGGAAGTAAAAAAACTGCATAACCCATGCATGTTCATCTTGAAATTGCTTTTTATCAGTGTTTAGAGAAATTTCCAACAATGTCACCTCGCCAAATAGGTAAGAATTCATTATTTTGATTGTTTTTGTTTGCAATTTAATTGAAGTAGGTTTTTAAAATTGATTTATGTTTTTAATATTAATTTAATATCAGATCCTTCAAAACAATTTTGAAAAAAAAAAAACAACAAAGACCTCCACTTGAACAACTAACAAAAGAAAACCCTGAAAAAAATGAACATGAGCAACAAGAAAAACCTCAAGACACTACTCCACCTATGAAAAATCCTTAAAATACTTCTCTTGAACAACCACCGTGACTCCTAAACCTTCTACATCCTCTAGTAGATCATGTACAGGCCATACAAGATGATCTTATCAATAGCGTGACACAAAATAGTGCCCAAATTTCTATATTAGTGAATAGGTTGAGGTCCTCTAATCAAGAGCACCACTCATCCCTCATGAAAACCCTAGAAACAATGGCCAGTAGCAGGAATGAGGTATCTAGAGAGGTCATAAAATGGGGTTCATGGAGGGATAGATGTCATACATTTTAGGAAGATGGGTTGTCATATAATGACGTGAAAATAAAGGGCATACTTAAAGATGACATATGTGCTCTTTTCACTGATCCTAGCACTAGTGACAACCTGATTATGACTACTAGTCAGTTTCCTATACATTGGTGTCTTCACGCTCGGATGAAAGAAAATATTTGGGATAGGTGGTATATGGTCTTTGACCAACCACCTTGTAACAATTGGAAGGTATCAATGTATTTTTTGAGAAATCATTATTGTGAGTTTGTCCTCAGCTTGAATCTGAATTACTATGACATCCAACAGCTCTAGGGTATAGGGAAAGGCGTAGGATGGAGCTAGGGACCATAGGGTGGTAGACCAACAACATAGGAGGCATTTAGCTCCTAAGAACATGGTTCACATTACTTTCCCAATAGCCCTGAAGGATTCTATGGAGTTACAGACTCTTTAGGTAGTTGCATCATTAACTGATGTCACTGTTGAGCATGGCACACACTTAGTTGAAGAAGATGATAAACCAACACCTACAACATCTCCATCATTAGCAGATGTATAATTTGGCATGCACAATCCCATTCAAAACATGTCTGCCAACTACCAGAGTTTATGTTCTAGTGTAGACACTAACATGATTGAGGATGGTTCAACATCAAATCTCTATGTAGGATAGAGCTAGGGCCCATAGGGTGGTAGACCCACAGCATAGTATGTGTTTATTTCCTTAACCCATGGTTCATGTTTCTATCCCAATAGTCCTAAAGGAGTCTATGGAGTTACAGACTCTTCAGGCTGCTGCATCATTGACTGACATTATTGTTGAGCATGGCACACACTTAGTTAGACCACAGGATAGACCAAAACCTATGGCACCTCCATCATCAGTAGATGCATCATTTGGCATGGTCTATCCCATTGAGCATATATGTGCCAACTTCCAGAGTTTATGTTCTCGTGTAGACACTGACACAAATATAGGTGGTTTGGAATTGCATTCATGTACATGTTACGAGAGTAGATGTCATACCTCTACTCTAGAGGATATGGCCCCCACTAACAATCTGATCAAGAGAGAGAACAATGAGAGTGTTGAAAAATATGGTATATTAATGAGGAGATTTAAGCTAGAACCAGGATCATATTGTGATATTGTGAATGATGTTTGTATCCATATGCAGATTGTGGTGGTATCAATGAATTTCAGGGTCCTTTGGGTATATATGGTAATATTTTTAATCATTTGAATTATTTCCTTAATGAAATGAAGAAAAATCTTCCTCTGCATAATGGGAACATGTGCAAGATAATAGAGTACAAATGAGGGGAAGAAAAGCATGATCAAGATATATATTCATCATATTATGGAAACATAGACTATAAATCAAAAAAGGCAGATGAAGACAATTTTTTTTGGGCTAATCCTTAGTTTGATCAAGGAAAGTAAAATGATGAAGATGAGTTTTGCATGGGGATTCAATGGGGAGATATTCAAGCTTATTCAAATTTTTTTTATAAAGAAGATGAACATAAAGCCATGAACATGATTGAGGGTGAACAGATTGAAGGAAAATTTATGGAGGGAGTATTTCCACATAATGATCCTAACAATATACTAGCCTATGTACATGTTAATGGTGAAAAAAAACAATGCAAGTCCTCAAAATCAATGTGGTGAAAAACAAGGTAATTTTGGATATGATGATTTAAGTTGGGAAAATATGTGTGGTGAAAGGGATAGGGAAAGGTTGGATAAACAAAATAATAATGATCTTCAATTTTTTCGAATCATTGTCATGTTGGTACCTAAAAAGTTTTACAAAACAAGAGAACATGTAAATAGAGAAATCAGCATTTTTTTTCAGATAAATTTCAGAAGCATATTTCTTGTCATATTTTGGAGAAATGCTCAGAGCAGGGTCTTTGACAGAGGGAAGCCAAGAGTTTATGTGGTCATTGGCCACCTTTCAACATAGGAGTAACATTATACTCCTTTACCCAATGGATAAAGGCCTGAGGTCTTCTCTTTCTAGAGAAAACTAGATTCTTGTCATATCCAAAGGGTATATGCATTTGCCAAAAGGAGTGACTATTGTGGCTATTTTTGAGATATCTAAATTCTTTTAAAGACTGGTGATTAGAATAAAAAAATGTTGCTGATTATTGTTTCACATAACATAGAAATCATGACTTTTGAAATAGCAACAACATTGATATTATGGCATCATTTTGCAAAAGGTGTTTTTTGGAAGATGCAACACTATGACAGTGCATTTCTTTCATATGAAGCTTTGAGTATTCCGATGGATTTATCACAAGATGACAGGTGGTATGAAATAGAAATTTTCCTTATATTTTTTATTAATTTAATTTGACAAAAAAACCGCCAACTGGACCTTATGGAGTATTATCTTGTATTTAAAAGATATTAATGATCTTTTGTGAAGTTCTGATCAAAGATTTGGCACAAGATTCTTGAGGGATTACACATTATTCACAGAGAAATTTTCTTCTCTAAACCTCAGTAGCATAATCAAGGAAGACCAACAAGATATTCTAAACAACCTTATATCTGTTGTCTGGAGATTTCCAACCAGCTATGAGAGTAACATGTTTGAATTAGAGTATGAACATGATAAGGAAGAATTGCAAGCCACATATTTTAAAGATTGTGAAATGGCAATGTTGAAGGTTTCACATTGCGAAAATGTTAGGTAATTCTTATGCAACAATATCTCAATAATGTAAAGTATCCTTCAAATAGAATATACAAATGCAAGAATAAAAACATTTATTTGACACTCTCATGACCTCAATGTCAGATATTCATGATGTTGATGTAAAATGATCATGACCTCAATATTTCATCATCTTCATAATGTGATCAAAGATATATGAAAGGTGATATATAAGCAAGGTCATGTTGTGACAACTTTGCATATGACAATAATCTCTTATTACCTCTAATCTATGAATGTCAATGACATGAAAAATATGAATGCTAATGAAATGAAAATAATAATATCAACATGATTTTTTCACCCATAAAGATTTGATTCATGCCCAATGCCAATATTGTTGTCATGTATCAAACTAAATGATTAGATTTCTTAAACTAATGTATCAATTTGAGTTGTCATGTATCAAAATAAATATTTATTTTATGTATGTTATATTATACACCATTCACATATGACCATATCCATAATATTGAATAAATTCCAAAATTATGCATCTTAAGTGTATGATCAAATTATGTATCATAAGGAACATAGCGATAAGTACCTACCACTTCTCTATCTTCTATCACACCTCATAGAAAGAACTGAAGTACATATACTACTCAAACTGAACCTAATAATTGATCAAGTACAAGTATATGTCAATTCCTCAATGTATTATCATCTTGGCTATATCATAATATTCCATGTCTCATAAAGAGAATGTTTATCCAATATGAGTTTCAATGTAGAGGATCATCAAAGAACCATGAGTAATACAACTATATTGATAAATATCCTTTACAAGATCAAGGTCACCCAACATGACATCAAGTATCATTGACTGTTGGTAGGATATAGTAAAGTAATGCACATGAGATAGATAGTGTTGTGTAATCAAGGACAAAAAAGTCAGGAGAAACATGCATGAGGTAGATTTCTATTAAAGTATAATATACAAATTTAATGCACTTCATCTAATTATAGCTACAACTATATTGTATTCAAAAGATACATCTTCTTGACATATTGAAAAAAGGTACTAGTATTTGTTTTTGAGATACACATATACATCAATCCACTTATACAAAAAGTTGGCCCAATTATAGATGTTGTGTCCAAAAGAATAGATCAGCCTAAAATATTGCCATACGCTAACTCAAGTAGGTTGACATATGTTATCTAGATAGGTATTTAAAAAAAAGTATATATCTCGACAAATCTAGATTTTCATGCAACATCCAACGTGTAAGAATCATCAAAAAAATAATCACAAAATATAACCAACTTATAAAATGTGAACCATCTGACCAATCAGTCTTGTTTCTAGAAAATAGTGTAATTTTCAGAATTAATGTTCTAGAGCCCCAACTTATATATTCTACACAAATCTCATTTGAAATCTTGAATGTGCCTTCTATCTTCAAGTATAAATCTTTAGCCAAAATATTTGAACCATATATTCACATGAAAAAGAGTGTGAACCAAAACACAAACATCTAGTTTGTCAAAACTCTCAGAGCTCATGTTGTCGGTGAAGCTTGTAACATTAATGAAAAAATTTCAACACAACTCTCAAAGAAGGTGCAAAATATAGAATAAAATTTTCAAGGATATACAACTTATGATGCTACATTTATTGAGGTTGAAAATAAAATCTAGGGCCTTGGTCTAATGTAAATTTTCAAATAGACATGAACATTTTCTTTTATCTTTCTTAGTCATAAGTTTTCCCCTTCTCTCTTTTAAAATCTTGTTTTTTTATTGAATAGATTAATTCATCTCAATTATTGCATTGATCTTATGAGTAGAAAATTATTCGATATTTTAGCATTGATAAGCCTATCCTTAACGATGGCTTAATTTTGTTGATTCCTGATTATGCTTAATTCAAGTTATAGGAGCCTTTGTCTAAGCCTATGCAGGAAAAGGATAAAAAAGGAAAGAGGTAAATTACTGAGATTTATATGGGAAGCCACAATAAGAAGAAACTGAAGGTGGATAAAAACCCTAAAATTGACAAGAGGAAGGCTTTTCAGATCCTTACCAAGGAAAAATTTATGGATACTAACGAGGAGACTGAGGTGAAGGATGAAGTGAATGTCATGAGGGATGTGTCTGAATAGAAAAATAATAATAAGGGCTCTGATGATGGTGCTTTGAAGGACTCGTCAGAGGCTGATAGTGATGAATCCCTAAATGAGAAACATGGTGACATGGATACTGAAGGACCTGAAGAGAATAACTGTATGGTGGTGAATTATGGTGATGAGAAGGTGGATGCTAATGAATTTATTATGAAAATGGAGACTTTCCCTAATCTTGGTGAGGAAGTTAAGCTCTCGAGTAGTGACGGTGACCCTATTGTTGAGTCTCTTGTTCAAATTTTTCCTAAAAACCTCATTGCTGAGGATGTTTCTAATAAGGTGACTTTGGGTCTTGGTCTTTCTTAGACTGAGGTTGAAGTAGAGAAGGAGACCAAGAATACCCATGTTCTCATTGATTATGATGATTCTGGCTAAATTGGAAATATCCCTTTCCGGTGATCTCTGTGAATGTGGACACTAATGTTAAGGTAAAAGTTGATAAAGTGGATGGTGAGAATGATGGGGTGAAAGGTCAAAAGGATTCAAATTGGGCCCTAGAAGAATGGAGAAACCTAGTAACCTAATTCTAAACTTCTGGGTCTATATGGAAATTAAAGAAATTAATCAGAGGTATGGTGAGCTAGAGGAAAGGGTGGATAATATTAATATACTTATTGCTAAAGTCAATACTCTAAGAGTTGACATCAATAGTGAAAAGGCTTTGGTGGATGAGAAGGCCCTCTTAGAGAAGCTGAAGAATAAGATTACTGTTGTGGTTAATTTGTGTATGCAAACCAACTCTAGTCACCTTCAAAGACTTGAGGAAAGTCTCAACCAGGCTATGCAGCAAAGCTTCAAGGGGATGAAAGACACTATAGACAACTTGAGGGATCTACTGGTGCAAGTGGAGAGAAACAAGAACAATTCCATTGTAAATATTGATGATGGTGTGGACTTGGCTTATTCCCTTGTTGGACCTGGTTCTAGAACCTGTGCACACACCAAGAAGAAAAAGGATGATAAATCCAAAGAGCTTGATACTCTTAGGGATTCTATCTAGTAGTTTATACAGCTGCATGATGATTTTTCTTAGTACATGAAGTAGTTGGGTTAGGTTCTTGGTTGGCTTAGTTTGTTTTTTGTGACATTTTTTTTTATTTTCTATTTATTTTTATTTATTTTTATATTTTTTTATCTTGGGAGTTTTTTCTTGGTTTTGTCTGTTAGGTTAATTTTGCTAGAGGAGGCCCTATAATACCCATCTATTGTTCCTCCAACTATTTCCTTATGGCTTGTGCTTTATCTTTCTATCTTTGAATCTTTTGTAAAGGGTTCCAGATTGCCTTCAAAATTTATTTTTACCATAATCAAAAAATTATTCGATATTTTTAACTTCTAAATTTGTACAAGAATGAGCATGTATTTTGAAGAAAATCTATTTTTTTTGAAACATTTTCCATATGAAACTAGAATAGATCTCATAAATATTGTTTCTTAGTATTGATCTTAGGCCTAGTGAGCTTTAAATTTTTCTTCTAGATTCTTCGCTGCTATTAACTTTTGTTTATACTTATAGATTTTTAAGTATATCATTTATTTAGTTATTAATAGGAATAATTTATTTTCTTTCTATTATTTTATCTTTATTCATATATGTAATTTATCTAAAGTACTTTATTGTAATCTACTTTAATAATAGTAGATTATCTTCTTAACTGAAGAAGGCCAATTAATGTAAATGTAGTGCCTACAATATTTTTTAATGAGGAAAAATTATCTCTCTATTATTCAATTTAATTGTGTATAGTAGAATTGACACTTGTTGATATTCTTATTTATTTTTCATAAAAAATGCACAAACTAATAGTATATTACTTATTATAGATTTTGAAGTTGTATATAAAGATTTTAATTAGTTCATTTACTCCTAAACACACATTTATTATCTTAACACTTCCATTTAGTTTGTATCTATGTCATCAACTCCATGTGAACACTAAAAGGTCATTATTGCCTTTCCCACTCATTGTAATCTCACTAGCAATCTGAAAGCCTAATTTTTTAACAAGTATTCAAACAAGTAAATAAGTGAGGATTTATATTATGTATGAAATGTGATCCTAGACTAATATGTATAGTAAGCTAGGTCAATAGCCCTTTCATACAAAATAATCTAGATGTGAGTGGGGTTGGATTTTTGTCCAAAAGGAAGTGTTTATAATTTTCTTGGAATTATTCTCTTTTTCATTGTATGTAATTGGGATTGGTTGTGTATGGGGAAAATGAACTCCATAAAAGAAGGCTAAATTAAAGAACATTGATAGTATGCAATAAATATATAATGAAAATTCATAAGATAAATATAGATGTAGAAATGAGTTAGTGTGGGGAAAATAGAACTAAATTTTGACTCTAGTTATGTTGGATAGAAGTGATAGGACCCAATGTTAGAAGGTAATATATTCCTAACAGATGATAAAAAAAATAATTCCAAGAATCTCTTTATGCCTACATTTCAAAAATATTGGTCAAACTATTAATATAGGGGTGCTTGGTGTCATAGGCATAGGGGTTTCTTTTATTCAAATTCTCAAACTATTTTACACTATTTTCTCTATCCTACTATGTCAATGTCTCAATTACAATATTTAGATCTCAACCTATACACATGAAAAAGTGGAAATTTTTCTATTATACAAGGGTTTCTCTAAGTCAAACCCCATGTTGGTTTTCTTACCACCAAAACAACAATGAATAAATTAAAAAGAGTGTGTCCCTTTGGGGAAGCAAAGGAAAATGAATAACATTAATTTATAGGATTACTTTAGGTATGAAACCCTCATAGGGGATTCACTTAGTGAACCTGAATCATAGCATGTGCATTCGTGGCATACTAATGAATCCCCCTATCTTCAAAAAATAATTCCCCAAATTCCCTTTTTGCCTGCCTCCCTCCAATACCCCTCCAATACCCCCAACATGTGTTTTCCTATATAAACCCCCACCCCCAACCCCCCACCCTAAAAAACCCCCTACCCCCTATTTAGGAAATATTTTTCCACTTTTTCCTAATTTAAACCCCCTAATATGAATGGGAACCCTTACATAAATCTCATATAATGCAGTGTTCATTTTTTGTCATGAAGTCCTACAAAAAGATAGTAAAAGAAGATAATACTGATGAATAATTGATAATGAATAATTATTTATCTCATATTGATATAAGATTGATAGTACCCTCAAATTTCTTCACTTTTTTAATCTTGATTCCATAGGATTGGAGAGAAAGATTCATAGAAGATCTTGCAAATTCCAAAGGGAGAGTCTTCTAAATTGAAATAACACCTTGTATCATCTTAACATGGAAGCACCCATGATAAGATATTGTATCCCTCCTTAATGGGATGTCCTTGTCCCTCTTGAATGCCTTCATAATGATTGGATGTCCCATTTTGCCTGTATGTTATGTATACTACTATTTTATGTATGTTTTTTCGTATGGTTTCCCTTTCCCTGAGACCTCGGGCACAAAATCTCATGTTGGAAGCATCTGAGTGTAGTCCAAGGTCAGTCTAGCCCCTAGGGTGAGGTTGAGGGTGGACTCCCCCCGAGGTGGAAAGCCTCAGGATTTCAGTCTCATCTTGGGGTTCCAAATTATTTTCTCACCTTGTGCAGTTAGCCCTTTACAATTTTAGTTTCAAAATTGGTATAAAAGAATGCCTACTCACTTAATTTTAAGATTTCCAACTAATCCAAAATTATAATTAATCAATTGAGAAAGAAATTTCATGTTCTTACAAGCATTCAAGGAATTCCTTATAGATCAAGCATTCAAGCATACAAGTGTTCAACCAATTGAAGGAGTTTTTCAAGTAATTCAAGTTTTTTATCATGCATACATTATTTCCTCTATATATAGCTTATTTTTTCAAGGAGATAGTGGAGTTTTCCATCGAGGAGGGAAGATCAACATTCATAGCTTTAAGAATCTACATGTTTCTTGAAGGCAAATTACAAACATACACATACATGAGTTTCTGATTTGCATTGATTTCCTTTCTAGGTTTTTAGTGTTGAGTCAAGGATATTGCATGATCAAAATAATTGATTTCTTTTTTAAACACAATTGCATAGTTATTGATATGAAATAGATAGATATACTTCTACTACATGTTAGCATTGTCTTTTGTGATCTCAATTTTAAGGTTAAGGTCAATTCCTAAACCAAGGCTTGACCAAGGAAAGCCCCTCTCTAAAAAAAACATTTTTTCCGTCTTGTAGATTTAGCATGTATATAGACTTGTAGACCTGGATTCAAAGCTGGCAGAAATAGATTACTATCACATATCTAGATTTTGAGAAATCTTTAAGATCAGATAGATGGGAACCTCGAACTAGTCCTTGGTGGATTTTTTGTATTTCATCATCCCCCATTTAGATCATAATAGCCCCTCTAGGGAGGAATAGTCCTCAGGGACCTAGGTTTTTGGGTTTTGCAAATCTCATTTTTCTTCTCCCGAACCCCAAATTATTCCAGATTCTGACATAGTCTTCTAGCAATTTTTTTAGGTTTTTATTTTCAAGTAAAGTTGACTTCATTTCTTGTTTTCATCAAATATATTCATATATTTCATTTTCATATTAGTTTCAATCCCCCATTGTAGGGAAAGGAAGAAGTAAATCTAAGCAATTTGCCCCTTTTGTGAAGGTTATGCATTAGCACTTTTGTTGTGTTAATTGGGCCTCTTTTGGTGGTGGAATATTTGTATTTTTCCTTCCTATGTTGTGGGGTGTTCTTATTACCACATAAATATTTTGGTGAACCCAACATGGCGCTGATTCTACGTACACATTATGTTGAACTTGACCTATTATAATTCCCTCTCTTTGGGGCTATATTGTAAACATGAAGATCTCTAAACTGTTATGGTGTGTGGCTATCTCTCTAATCATTCTTCTCCTTGCATATCCTTATAGCACTTATGACGTATATGATAATCTCTTGTATTTTATAATTTTTATGTATCTTTGAATGATTTCCTTTCTCATACTATTATGAGGTTAACAAACACAAGCCTTTCTACTTTTAGAACATTTATTAAAGTTTCATGTTGTTAGCTTATCACTATTTTGGATCATATAAGAAAATGGGTTGATGATTATAACCTTCCTAATCATATATCAAACCTTCCTAATCATAATCCTAATCCTAATCTTCCTAATCCTATCTGTAAAAATCCACCCCTATCTCCTAGTGATTCTCAAAGGTATTATCAAGATCAAAACATGGTTTATCATAATGATTTTCAAGATTTCTTTAATGAGCCTTCACCTCAATCTACTTTTCATGATGACATTAAAGGAAAAAAACAATTTTATTCACATTCCTATTCTAGAATCCCACCTTATACAATATTTTTCACGACCATCTTGATCCCTCATCTCCTTCGTATGCTTTGAAAGATACTTACACCACAGGATGTAATATGGTTGCTAAACTAGGTTACAAAGGTTTAGGACTTGGTATTAATGAACAAGGCATTAAATTACCTATTCATATTTCTCCTAATAAAAAACATATGGGTTAGGATTTTCTCTTCCAAAATTTAATGTTGTTGAGGTTCCCTGTAGACCTCATCTATAGCTTCTTCTACCAACACCTTCCATTACCCCTCCTGATACTCGTAAGGAGGTGGCTAAGAGATTTTATGTTCATCTTATGGAACCTCATAAAGAAAAATTTCATCCTATGTGGAAAGATGCTCTTTGTAGATTTTTATGTCCTTTCCATTATAATAACTTTCATATGCTTGTTGACTGTGAGGAATTCTATTTATTTATAAGAAATTAGGAAGATAGGGGAGTTATCCCTTATATATGTGAGCTTTTACAACTTCTACATGGCTTTAATTGGTCTCTTGCTTACCTATTGGGAATGATTTCAATTATTTGGCATAATGAGCATTAGGAGAAACTAAATAGGTCTCTTTTTATTTTTCCTTGGTTGGGGGCAAGATTTTTTTCGATTTTTATTCTTTGGGATCTATTTCCCCCTTGCAATGTATGATTTCCTTTCAGATATCTTTCTAACTATAGTATTGGCTAGGAAGGGTATATCTTGTATAAGAAACCACTTTGTTGCGGGGTGGGGGCGAGGGGGGATAATTTTTCATCCCCTTGCTTATTTTCTTCCTTCATTATATAGCTTTCTATCATGTGATATTGTTACTAAAAATACATGTTCTATACTTCATGCTCATGTCTTGTTCTCTTCTTTCCTTAATGATTTGTACTTTATGTGTGATATCTATATTCAAATATATATGGTTTTGTCTCTTTTGTTACAACTTATACTTGGATCAGTATATCTCTTCAAAATTTCTTATCATTTGCAATATTTATTTTCTTTACCCTCGAAGAAAGACTTCTTTCTCTCTCCTTGTTTATGGATCTACTTTCCTTATTAAAGTGGCACTTGTTTATCATGTGACATTATTTTCTTATAAGTAATTATTGTGTTGACAAGGATTCTTTCTTATACAAGAGGTATATGTCCTAATTCATCACCTCTTATTTATTTATAAAACTATGTTCATAATAAATATTTTCCCTTACTTTGTGATTTAAAGTTTGTCATCCTTCACCAAAAGTTCCTATTTCACCTAGAAATATGGGGCTAAATAGATGAATTTTTGTCTCAAAGATGTTATCTTTGTTCAAGCCCTCCTCTTGAAGATAGATGTCTTGTAAGAAATATTTCTCCCTTTCAAGGATCCTCTTCTCATAAGAGATGTATTCTTTCATGATTATCTATGGTTTTAGCTTGTACGGGTCAACACTCTTTGTTAAGAATATGGCATACATTGTTTCTTTAAAGAGTATCTCTTTTTGATGGAAATGGGTATCCTTGATTTATCTTCTTTATAATGTCGACTATCTATATATCATAAGTAGGGGGGAATACGAATGGCCTCCCTTGTACTATAGTTTTGCATTTTTATTTTTAACCTTGTTTTGTTGCAGCATGCTAAATCCTGAACATTGTAAAAGTGACACTTCTCCATCCCTGGGATATGCATTTAAAAACACAAATACACACCATGGTGATAAGACAACATTGATCCATGGGGTGCACAAAGCCACCAGAAGGCACACACATACACAAATAATCTAGAACGTGCACACATACACTAAGCCATCACAAGGCACAAAGTCTTATAGAATTGACTATTAGGTACACACACCTATTAGAATTTTGAATCCTATCCTTTTGTGTTTTTCACAATAAGAAACACACATCTTACTGGGTGAGGCAATTACATATCTATCTCCCTTTCTCTTTTTCTTTCATGCTAGTAGGATTTGATCATGGAGATTATATCATAGATGATGTTTTCTTTGCCTTTTCTATGTGATCATTTATGCTAGATTTTTATAGCCTTCCAGCCATGATATTAGTGGATGAGTAATTTACAATTGATGTTTCTTTCACTAATTTATTTGGAGTTTGTTCTAATACTATCCCCTTTTTTAATTGTGTCTTTTGTTTTTGTTTTTTTCTTTTTTTTTGTTATCGTTCCCTTGTGCATGGGTGTGGAGTTATGAACATTTTTTTTGAGACTCATGTCCTTAGACCTAGTGATGTTCTATCTCTTTGCAATTCACTAGAGTTTCTCATCTTCTCTCTCATCCTTTACCATGAGTATCCCTTATCTCATACTGAAACTAAAGTGGGGGCTAATGTATCATCTTAAAAGGTAAGCACCCATGAACTTTTGTCCCTCCTTAATGGGATGTCATGGGCCCTATTCAATGCCTTCAAAATGATTAGATGTCCACTTTTTCCATTATGTTATCTATGCCCATGTTTTCATTTTCTTTCCCCTTATATTTTCCCTTTCCCTGAGACCCTGGGGAAAGAATCTCATGGCGAAACCGTCTGAGGATAGGTGATGGTCAGCCTAGCCCCTTAGGGAGAGGCCATGGTCAACCACCCCCCCCCCCAAGGTGGAAAGCTTGGGGTTTTAGGTCCATCTTAGGGTTCCAAATTCTTTTCCTACCTTGTGTTGTCATCCCTTTTCAATTTTTGTCGTGAAATTGGTATAAAAGGATTCCTACTCACTTAATTTTAATATGTCCAAGTAATCCACAATTATATGTAATCAATTAAGCAAGCAATTTCTTGTTATTATAAGAATTCAAGGCATTCTTTGGAGATCAAGCATTCAAGTATATAAGTGTGTTTTTGGATGATATCGGTTCTGGTTACTGATCATGGTATTGATATTCATGTTTTGTCACTGATGTCAGCATAGATTTTTATGGAGAAGACAGACTGGCTACTTAACTAGAACAAGTGTACAGACACTATACAAATGATCAAAGTTGGATTTATGAAGAAGGATGTGTGCTAACCTTATTCCTAAGGTCGCTTGAATTTATGTTACATTATGTGGATGTTACAGTTCATTTGGTGAAGTCTGGTTTTCTGGACTGCAACTGAGATTCTAGACAGAGCAGGTCTCTGTGTTTCAGGTATATCTTTTTGGTGGAGATATTTCAGAACTTGTGAGCTTACATATGGACAACCGACATATGTTAGAGTAATGGGTTGAGTTATATTGTTGATTGAAGACTGATGACGTCAGTTGTGGGGTAGATTCTTGAGAAGACCTATTTCCTGGCTGACTTCAGACATGTAGCGCATGAAATCAATTATGAGCATGAATTGCGGATCTGGAAGTATATGTAATGAATTATAAATTTTGTATACTTGTCTTAGATGTAGTATGTATATTAGCAAGGGGATTTGTATTTATTTGTATGATGGAAAGCCTTAATTCACCAACCTAATTAATTATGTATTAGGAAAGCTTAATTGGCCTACCTAATATGTTATTGTGTAAGGGTATATATGAAAGATAAATTCTTGTGGAGAAGTGTGATAGAGAATAGAGGAGAAGGAATATCTGGAATTTGCAAATCTTGTTGACCACTGGATGCAAGAAGAGTTGATAATTATTTGGAACTAATCAAGCAAAGATAGTTGCTAGTAGACAGTTCTCTGATTGCGTATTTTCTTTATACACTTGTGCAGATTCTAAATCCTTGAGGGTGGCTTTAACCTTCTTTGGGTAGTGTTCCTTGGTAGTGAGCCTAATATTTCCTTTGATTCCTAACAGGGACTGTGTTCTGTAATGTTGTAACAAGCTCCTAACAGGGCTAATATCTTTTAATAGGGATACTATACTCTCAGTACATTATTTGTGGGTGTTAATTCCCCCCGGGGTTTTACCTTTAACAGGGTTTCCTTGACAAAAAATATTTTTTTATGGTGTTGTCTATTACTGTGTTATCATTTACATTTGCAGATTTGGTTTATAAAGTATAAAGTTTAATAATCTACATCACAACAAATTCACCCCCCTCTCAGTTGTCTTGTGGACTGTTATTCGTAACAATTGGTATCATAGTAGTTCATCCTCAGAGAGAAAGTTTAACAGCTTGAGGTGATCTTGAAGATGACTTAATATAGGAAGGATAGTCCAAATTTTGACTCTGAAAACTTTGACAGTTGGCAGAACAAGATGAGAACACATTCGCTATGTTTGAGAATTCACTACTGGATGATAACAAAGAAGAAGGAAAAGATAGCGACTGAGGATGAATTAGAAAATGCCAGTGATGATCAAAAGGAGCTATTCTCATGCAATATGGTTGAAAGGGAATCCTTAATCAATGGATTATTAGAAGGAGAATTTATTGAAGTAAAGGATTTTGACTCGACACATGAAATCTGGTCAATACTGGAAGCACTATATGTTGGAGACAAGTTTACAAAGCAAGCAAAGTTAAAGAACTGGAAGACAAGGATGGAATCACTGGAGATGAAATAAGATGAGAACATCAGAGCATATGTACAGAGAATTACTGAGGTAGTTACTGGTATTAGGAGCTCTGGAGGAACCTACGGTGAGGAAGAAGTGATTGCAAAGATACTCAGATCTTTGACACCTTCATATAGAACCAAGGTTCAAGCTATAGAGGAAATCATACCTTTGACACTAAACTTCACTAGAGAGATGTTGATTGACAAGATAACTACATTTGAAGCCGCAAAATTGGGAGACACTACCTAAGGTTGAGTCAGTATTCAAAGCAACCATGCACAAAAGAAAAATAATCTTACAAGGAAATGCAAGCACAAGTAGTAATGATCTAAAAGAAGAACTTGGGGCCTATGCTAATGAATGGGAACAGATACCGGAAGAAGAAAGAAAGCTAGATGAAATTTTTTCACTGAATTCTAGAAGAGAACGGAGAGGTAAGGGTAATTTTGAGGGAAAATTACCTTTGAAATATTTTTCATGTAACAAGATCGGTCATTTTGCATCTAGATGTCCTACAAGAATTCCAAATCATAAACCTAAGTTTTTCAAGTCTAAGTTCTCAAAGGATAAGGAATTCTATTATGCTAGTGAAGGTATATCTAATGATGAGAATGGTGATTATGATAAAATTGGATTTATTTCTATTAAGGCTGATGAACCTATGCATGAAGAAAAAGCATTAGTATCTCGAGTTGAAAAGAAATTTGAATGGGTCATAGATAGTGGTTGTTCACATCATATGACTAGAGATAAAAATAAGTTTGTGAGTTTGAAAAGACATGATGGTGGTGTTGTTAGATTTGGTGACAACACTCCTAAACTTATTATTTGATTTGGATCTATTTCCTTGGATGGAAAGACTAACACTGACAATGTATTACTTGTTGATGGACTTAAGCACAATTTTTTAAGTGTTGGACAGCTAGTGGACAAGGGTTATCAATTGAATTTCATAAATGGAAAGTGTACTATCAGGAGAAAAATAGGAGACTTGATAGCATCTGGTACTAAATGCAGATGTAATGTATTTGAATTGAATAGATCTAAAGCTTCTTGTTTTATTGCAAAGGTTGATGACAGCTGGTTATGGCACAAAATATTTTGTCATGTTAATTTTGATAACATTGTGAAGGAAAGTATGACAAAATCAGTAAGAGATCTACCTAAAATTGTAAAGCCATCTAATACTATCTGTAGAGAATTTATTATGGGGAAATAGACTCGAAGCACTTTCAAGAGCAAAGCTTATTCAGCAAAAGGGAAGTTAGATCTGGTGCATACAGATCTATGTGGTCCTACAAGAATAAGATCATACTATGGTGAAAGGTATTTTATACTTTTTTTATGACTTTTCTAGAGTGATGTGGTTTACATGTTTGAGAGAAAAATCTGAAGCATTTGACAAGTTCAAGTTGTTTAAAGAAAAAGTTGAGAATGAATTTGGTTTAAAGATGAAATGTTTGAGATTAGACAGAGGAGGAGAGTTTACATCAGAACTATTTAATATATATTGTAGAGAAAATGGAATACATAGATTGACTTCAGCTCCTAGAACTCCAAAACAAAATGGGATAGCAGAGCAAGAAACAAAACCATATTAGATATTGCAAGGACTATGTTGCTAGAAGGAAATGTATCACATGTTCATTGTTGCTAGAAGGAAATGTATCACATGTTCATTGGAGAGAAGAAGTTGGCAATGTTGTGTACACATTAAATAGAATTTATATCAAAGAAGGTATAAATAAAACTTCGTATGAATTATGGTTTGATCATGCACCTAGTGTGAAATATTTTAGAATATTTGGTAGTAAATTTTATATCAAAAGAGATGATGAGATAGGCAAGTTTGATGGTAGAAGTGATGAAGGAATCTTTCTTGGTTATTCCACTAAGAGTAAAGCATATAAATGTTTCAATCTGAGACTGAGGAAACTAATTGAAAGTGCCAATGTGAGGATAGATGAGAAATTTAAAATTTAGGAAAGAATGTATTATTGTGGTCAGATATTAAAATCAAGAGAAGTTGCTGCTGAACCTGAAGGACCCTGGATGATCAAGAATGAGTTTGAAGAAGAAGAACAAGAAGAAGCTACTGAGACATTAAAGACACCAAGGTATGTCAAGAAAAACCACCTTGAAGACCAAATTATTGGTGATGCAAGAAAAGGCATGATGACTAGATCTAAAGTTAGAGATGAGATCTGTTTGATTTCTCAAGTTGAACCCTAGACTACTGATGAAGCATGTAAAGATGAATCTTGGACTAAAGCCATGGAAGAAGAACTAGAACATATAAAGAAGAAGAATACTTGGGAATTGGTTCCAAGACCTAAGAATAAGAATGTGATTGGAACTAAGTGGGTTTTCAAAAACAAAATGGATGAGGAAGGCAAAGTGGTAAGAAAAAAGGCTAGATTGGTATGTAAAGGCTAGTCACAAAATGAAGGCATAGACTACGAAGAAACATTTTCACCTGTTGCTAGACTGGAAGCTGTCAAAATATTCCTTTCTTATGCTGCACATAAAGACTTCAAAGTGTATCAGATAGATGTCAAATCATCATTCTTGAATGGTGATCTAGAAGAAGTGTACATTGAGCAACCTGATTGTTTTCCTTTGACATATGATTAAAACATGGTTTACAGACTGAAGAAACCACTGTATGGACTGAAACAAGCACCAAGGGCATGGTATACAAGACTGGATAAACATATACTTCATATTGGTTTCAGAAAAGGTAATGCAGATAGTAATTTGTATTTAAGAACTGATGAAGATGGAATCTTAATTATAGAAGTTTTTGTTGATGATATCATTTTTGGAGGCAATGATAAAATGAGTAAGAAGTTTGCTAAATAAATGGAGAATGAGTTTGAGATGTCAATGATTGATGAGATGAAATTTTTTCTTGGTTTACAAATTAATCAGAGTAAGAATGGCATATTTATATCTCAGACCAAGTACCTTAAGGAAATGTTGAAGAAATTTGGAATGGCAGATTGTAAACCTGTTGGTACACCCATGGTGATAGGGAACAAACTAACTAAAAGTGATGAGACTCAAAGTGTTGGGAAAACTAAGTATAGATCAATGATTGGAGGTCTACAATATTTGACACACACTACACCAGATATTACCAATGCAGTTGGAATTGTGGCTAGATATCAGGAAGATCCTAAAGAGACACATTTTGTTGTTGTGAAAAGAACTTTCAGATATTTGAAAGGAACTGTAGAGTATGGATTATGGTATGAAAAATCTGATATTTTACATTGCAGACTTTTACTGATGCTGATTGGGTAGGCAATGTAAATGACAGGAAGAGCACAAGTGAAAAATAAATTTTCCTTGGAAAAAGGTTGGTTTCTTGGTTAAGAAAGAAGCAGAACTATATTGCCTAATCTACTGTTGAGTCAGAGTATGTTGCTACTACAATAAACTATACACATGTTGTTTGGATGATACAAATGCTGAAGGACATTGGAATAATTTTCAAAGAACCAGTGGTTGTCCATTGTGATAACACCAGCACAGTGAATATGTCAAAAAATCATGTGATGCATTCAAAGACTAAACATATTTCCATCAAGTATCATTTCTTGAGGGAGAAGGTAGCAGATAGAGAGATTAAACTGGAGTATATTAGCACAAAGGAACAGATAGTAGATATATTTACTAAACCTTTCGCAAAAGATGCTTTTGAATATCCCAGAGGCATGCTTGGGGTGATGGCCCCTCCCAGTGAAAACTAAATGATGCAGATGTGCATCAGTCTAGTGGATCTCAGAGCTATATCATTCTCTGGACTTGATGTATGGATCTACTCCTTAGGGGGAGTGATCACAAAAAAATACTAGAGTACATTTAGGTGATATTGCACCTAGCTAATTGGACATGAAGATTTGAAAAAGCTACATCTTATAGAATACTACAGGTGAATTATGGCACCCTTTTCCATTGCTGCCAAAGTGGGAAGGAATCAATGAGAAAATCCCTACTATTTTGGGGAGATTTATGTTGAGGATATTCAAAAGATTGTATTGAGAGAGACTACTTTTGGGTTGATGCATATGGATTTTCCCATATGTTACCATCAATGCCAAAGGGTGAGATTGTTTGATGATATCAGTTTTGGTTAGTGATCATGCTATTTATATTCATGTTTTGTCATTGATGTACACATATATTTCTATGGAGAAGACAGACTGGCTACTTAACTAGAACGAGTGTACGGACACTGTACGGATGATTCAGAATGATCAAAGTTGGATTTATGTAGAAGGATGTATGTTGACCTTATTTATAAGGTTGCTTGACTTTATGTTACATTATGTGGATGTTACAGTTCATTTGTTGAAGACTAGTTTTCTGGATTACAACTGAGATTATGGATAGAGTAGGTCCTTGTGTTTTCGGTATATCTTTCTGGCGGAGATATTTCAAAACTTGTGAGCTTATAGATGGACATCCGAAATATGTTAGAGTAATCGGTTGAGTTCTACTTTTGATTGAATACTGATGATGTCAGCTGTGGCATGTATTCTGGAGAAGACTTATTTCCTAACTGACTTGAGACATGTAGCGTGTGAAATTAATTGTGAGAATGAATTGCAGATCTGTAAGTATATGTAATGAATTATAAATGTTGTATACTTGTCTTAGATATTGTGTGTATCTTTGCAAGGGGATATGTAATTATTTGTATGATGGAAAGCCTTAATTGGCCGACCTAATTAATCATGTATTAGGAAAGATTAACTAGATGACCTAATGAGTTATTGTGTAAGGGTATATATGAAAGATAAATTCTTTTAGAGAAGTGTGATAGAGAATAGAGGAGAAGGCATGTGTGGAAGTTGCAAATCTTATTGACTGCTGGATGCAAGAAGAGTTGATACTTTATTGGAACTAATCAAGAAAAGACAGTTGCTGGAAGACACTTCTCTGATTGTGTATTTTTTTTATACACTTGTGCGGATTGTAAATCCTTGAGGGTGGCTTTAACCTTCTTTGGACAATGTGCCTTGGTAGTGAGCCTACTATTTCCTTTGACTCCTAACAGGGTCTGTCTCCTAATAGGGACTATGTACTGTAATGTTGTAACAAGCTCCTAACATGGCTAATATATTTTAACAGGGATACTATACTCTCAGTACATTATTTGTGGGTGTTAATTCCCACCAGGGTTTTACCTTTAACAGGTTTTCCTCGACAACAAATATTGTGTTATGGTGTTGTCGATTGCTATGTTATCATTTACATTTGCAGATTTGGTTTATAAAGTATAAAGTTTAATAATCTATATCACAACTGCTTCACCCCCCTCTCTCAGTTGTCTTGTGGACTATTATTCCTAAAATTTTCAAGCAATTAAAGGATTTTTTTAAGGCATTTAGGTTTTGTATCATTTTTACATTATTCCCTCTAGATCTACCTTATTTCTTCAAGAAGATAGTTTATTTTTTCACCAGGGAGGGAAGATCAACATTCATACCTTAAAGAATCCACATCTTTATTCAAGGTGAATTACAAACATACACATACATGAGATTTTGATTTGCATTGATTTCCTTTCTAGGCCTTTCGTGTTGATTCAAGACTATTGCATCAACATGATTGATTTCATTTAAAACATAATTTTATATTTATTGATATGAAATGCTTCATAGTTAGATCTACTTATATAACATGTTAGCATTATCTAAACTGAGACTTGACCGAGGCAAGCCCCTCTCCAACAATAAAAACTCTTTTTCCCTCTTGCAGATTCAGGTTGTAGACTTGTAAACCCATATTCGAAGCCATAAAAAATAAGTTACCATCATAGATCTAGATTCCTGGGAATCTTGTAGAGCGAGTGGGTCTTGACCTCAGCCTAATCCTAGGTGGATTTTCTGCATGTCGACATCTCCCCTCCAAGTTTTCATAGCCACTCTAGGTCGGCATAGTTCTTAGGGTCCTAGGTTTCTCAGTTCTGCAAATTACATTATTCTTCCCCTAAACCCTGAATTATTCCAGATTTCGACATAGTCTTCCGGCAAGGTTTTAGGTTTGTATTCTCATTGTAAGTTGACTTCATTTGTTTTTTCAACACTTTCTTTTCATATATTTCCTTTTCATATTATTTCAATGCCCTCTTGTATGGAAATGATGAAGTTAATCCAAGTAATTTGTCCCTTTGTGAAGGCTATGCATTAGCAATTCCTTTTGTTTTAATCAGGCCTCCTATGGTGGCAAAATTTTGGTATTTTTCCTTCTTATGTTGTGGGGTGTTCCAATTACCCCCGAAACACACCTACTCACAATTAATTATCTACAAAATATGACAACAAGGAATAAAGTTATTAAGAGGCCAAAGTTGGCATTGGCATATTTTAATTTGGAGCCAAATTAAGAGGATTGATGTGTTGGATTCCTTATCTCTTTTTGCTACACAAAGGTATAGACATGAGTTTGAGACTAATCTTACAAATTTGGACCCAGATTGAACTTTTTTGCACCAGGTCAGATACAATCTAAAAATTAGTGCTAAGAACATTGTAAAATTATAAAAGGTATATAATTTATAACATAAGAAATTTCTCCCTTATAATGTTTAATTTACATTATCTAGCATACTCCTCTTTGTTTTTATCCTTGCACCTATAAACTCATGTTATGTAGGGAAGTCAATCTTTGGATAAGCACCTAATTTTTATCTTTCTTTTTAGATAATAACACACGGTTGAGACAATATCATATTAGGCAAACAATGGTGCATTTGGTAAACATCCACATATCACAACAATATCCTAGGTAGTGGGCCTCATTTACAAGAGTCAAGTTCTATATTTTTCTATTGCTAATTTTGAACTCAATTTATCAATTTTATATCTTATTTTTTAATAATTGATATTTATCAAACCCAACTCTTTGACTTACCTTACTAAATTAATTATTTCTTATTTTAAAAATTTTCAAATATTTCTAGTCTATTTTTCACTTGAAATAGAAGCACAATGTTATCTTTTAAAATTACTCGTATTGTATAATAAACTAAAACCTTGGGACCAAAATATACCTTGTAGTTCTTTATTTTTAGTTTTATAAGGAGATCTCAAGACCAAGTTGTCAATATTTTAAAACAACCACAATATCATGTGAATCTCTTTGAACAAGGTGATTCATTTAAGCAAGACTAGAATTAAGAGTTTCAAGAGAAATATCTCTATGTTCCATCGTAGTCTTCTTAAGAGAAAGAAATAATTTGAAGGTGAGAGTCTTAGTAAGAGAATTAGATCTCAAAATCTACCAAAAGATAAGGATGTGATTGACTTAGATCATGAGGTTGATGTGGATCACCTATTCTTTCTTCGTGAAGAGTGGTAGATGGTTAGTGGCCTAAAGATAAAGTCTCATATATTGTGTATTTTTTTTATCTTATATATTATCTACTCTACTATTACTACGCTTCTAGTTTAATATTTTATTAATTTTTTTCCTTTAGTGTTTATGAGTTCTACCTCTCATAGAATTTGAACTTTTCGTATTTTATATTTTACTATATTTTTCAATAATAAATAGCCTATAGCCTATTGTAAAAGATTTTAGACACTTTGAAATACCCACCTTAATTTATGATAATAAAAAGGATATAGAACAAATGTTATTTGCTAGCATTAATTGAGGTGGTGACAAGGACGTTAAATCCATGAAGAAAGATCAGGAGGAGAAAACAAAACGTTGGAAGACGCTATTGGAGAAAACAAACTTACTTCGGTGATGTCAATCAATAGATATGTAGTCCAGAACAGTGCGGTGGGCATCCATATGCTAAATGATTTAAAGATCGTGCATTCAAAGCAGATGCTATTCAGAAAAATGGTTAATACAATTTCCACAATTGAAAAACTATAACTAATCACTAAACACCAAAAACTAATAATAATAATAATAATAAATTCCAAAAATCATGTATTTTATATGTAAGTGATAATTTAAGCGAGTCAAATAAAATATAGTCTTCTAAGAAGTAATCGTTTCTGACCCAAATATTCCCTTGCAATGTTCAATACTTGAGAACAGAGGGTTGTTTAATAATCTTTAATTTTTTAGCCGTTACTTCCCAGATTTTGTAAATCGCTACATTTCTGTTTTTAACCTATTTTTCAATCAATATTTCCAACTTTTTGTTTTGCTTGAACCTTCATAGATGCTAAAAATATTCACCGATTATCAGAAACACCAGATTTTGTTTGTCGTAATCTTCAGCAATGGGCATTGTTGCAATATTCCTCCTTATCAAATGTGTGTATATATCTATCAGCCTACTATCAATCTTTTTGTCTTGCCTCGAAAATGGCTGAAATCTCAGAAAGATGTTCTGTTCAAAAGTGGAAGCCAACAGCAGAACAATTGGAAATACTTGAAGCATTGTATATTAAAGCTTATAACAAACCATCCACACAGCAAATATATGATCTTGCCGATCTTCTTAAAAGCTTTGGAGATCTACAAGCGAAAAATGTGTATTACTGGTTTCAAAATCGCAGAGCAAATGGCCGGCACAATAAACGACAAAGATTGGAAGAAGCAATGATCAAGCCTGCAAAGATCAGAACTGGTAAATTAATAAATTTTTCATTCAACAATTCATAAGTCTTTTACGAATACATTGTAGACTTTCATCGTTGATTTATTTTCCCTTTTACAGATTAGGTAGAGTAGGTATAAGTTGAAGTATGATTCTGTCCTGAATGATCAGAAAACGGCTTATCAATTCACTATGCTTGAATCTTATGCATGTAAGAAAAGTTATTCTTATTTTATGTGAAGAAAAGAAAAGGGTCAGTCTTAAACATTGCATATTAAGGAAAATATTAAACTTGCAAAAAGTAAGTCAATTTTGACTATTTAACACTTTTGGTCTATGAATCAGTCATTAGAGTGTGATGTTTACAACGGGAAAAAAAAAGTATCCATATGAACACGAACAACAACTTCACAATACTCTTTGCATTTAAAAGTCCAAACTATTCTTTAATCTATATGATTAGAAAATTCTGTGTAAGATTAAACATCATAATGTGTTCTAACATGAATCAAATTCATATTTGTGTTAGAACATATAAATCTCGGTATGAGAGTTAATTGTACCTGAGAGCCCACAGCCAGACATATAAATCTCGGTAAGATTGATAAGACCGCTAAGGGTCTCACCCCAGTGCTCAGATGCCACTGTCAGGTTCACATCTTTGATTCCTAAGAATTGCAGGCTTCTTAGATTTCTAACCCATACATGAAACTCACTGCTTTTCAACTCACAATTCTCCGAGTAAGGATATAAAATCCATCCTTTGACAAGCTAAGAAACGTACCTCGAAAGTCACTCCCACTCAAGCGCTGCCTGAACCATCCCATTCACAACAGTTGAAGCCCAGCCTTGAAATCCAGCAAGTAATTTCTCTCAGCTTTTAAACATGCTGTTGAAAATGAGAAATGAATGATAACCCAAATCAACAAATATGCAGAGCCAAGAGACAGGTTAAAGGAAAGCGGATACATTCCGTTCCTATTCCGCAATTTACATTGCGTTCCTATTATACATATTCATATTTGTGTTAGAACATGAGATCAACTTTTGTTTATACACTTTTAACCTTTTTTGGGAAACTTATCTATCAGATGATATGTCTACGATCTGTCCATATTAACAGTATTTTGGAAACATTGTTGTAATTTCTCTGTTTGTTTTATAGAGTTATACAAATTTGTTTTTGGCAAATGACTTTTTCTTTGGTTAATGCGTTTTGGTGACTCCAGCTGGGTGTGGAATTGGACGGCCCTGGCAAAAGATGGAATCATTGATGGTTAATGAGACATTCAAAGGTTCAGTTTCTTTGAAGAAGAATTCCTCTATTAATCAGGTGAGTGGATCTGTTTTATCATCTGTTTTTAAAGTAAATTAGTCTATTTTTTGTGATCTGATTATATAATCAACAGGAAACAAAAACAAAGGAAAAGTGCTATATTGGAGAGGAGCAGATAGTTAATCCTGGGGATGATTACAATTATGAAGATGTTCAATTAACACGCCCTGCAAAAGAGAATTTTTTGGGTAGAGGCTGGGAATTGTCTCAAATCGAGGCCAGGGTGGAACCATCTAGACCTCCAAAATGCAGAGGATTACAAGAACGTGAAGATAGATATAAACCACTACAAACTCTGCAGTTGTTCCCACTTAAGCCAAGTAATATTAAATATAGAGAAGATAATTTATTGGACCCTAAATGTTCAGTTATTTGAATACGAAGTACAATAGTTTTGTTTACAGGCGCTAGTTTGGGAAGCAGATGACAGTTTTGATGTCATTTCCGAAGGGATGTGCTTCCCTTTTTATTGTTTTAGTCATATCTTGTACATTGAAACATTCAAAAATCTTTAATAATTTTTTTTTTCCTTTTTTAATTTAAAATACTTAAATACATATAATGGTAACTAATTCTTATCAATGGCTGAAATTCTATGCATCTTATGTGTTTGTATTCTTAAAAATAGATTGACTGTTTTATGGAATTTATCAACAAAGTTTTCATTTGGTGAAATTTTAGAGTGTTCTGATGAGATTTATCAAGTAACATCCGGTTTGGGTGCAACATATTGTTTATGAGGGCTCCAAGGTTATACGTTAAAGTTTCTATAGTTCATCACTCCTCATATAATCACTTATTCACTTATTCGATCGGTGGTCGATAAAGAAAAAGATGTTAAATGATAACACTATTTGCACTCCTAAGGGTCTTCCTCTTATCCTAGAAACAATTATTGAGGAAAATATTAAACCATTAAAAAACCTCAAATCCTTCATGGAATATGATTTAGTGTTAGAAACTCCTGAGTAAATAGAGCAAGAAACAAAAAATAGTTCTCTTTCTAGAGTTTTTGGAAAGATTCTTATCAGGGATCCTATAATATATTTTGAAACAGGTCCGATTAGAGCTCATGTGGAGGAAGTTTTTCTCAAAATCCAAAGCTGGTACTAATTCAATTCTCACCAAAGAAAACTTCACCATTTTAGATACTAAGTCTCTTTTTAAGCATGATAAAATTGAAAATTTGGTCTCAAAGGTGGGATCATAGATTATTAACAAAATTGAAGTTCAAGTCATAGAAAAAAAATCATAATTTGATTTTTCACAAACACATTCTATTTTACAAATCAGGTTAGTCTTGACAAAAAATTCATATTGAGAAAAGCATGTCGCTCCCCTCAACCTAAATAAAATCCTTTCTAATTGGAATGTTAGGGGCATTATTGCCCCTATCAAAAGACTTATTATCAAGCCTAGAATTGATGTTGGTGGAGAATATATTTTCCTCCTAGAAATAAATTTATTAGAATCTCATGCTAATCCAAATTTTATCAAAATGGTTTGAATAGAAATTTTGCCAATCCCTTTTGGTTGGTACCTTAGGTGGGCAAACAATTCTCTATAATTTAAAATGTGTACTCCTTGAAATTACGATTTTAGATAATATTGGATCTTAACCAAAATTTCATATTCTCAAATGAGTTTATGGCATCTAAATTCCTATGGTCTTTTTTCAATAGTAGATTACAAAATATTATCATTTACTATGTCTTACATTTTGGATTAGTTGAAAGAGGAAAAAATAATTCTAAGGGATATTTTGCTGCTATTCTTTCCCATGATAAAAAGGAAGGAGGGATTATTCTTCACAAATAAATTTGGAGGATTCCAAAAAAAATTTTAATGGAAAAACTATATTCAATTACATTCCAAAAAATGGTGAATTTTCTTGAATTAATCAATGAATATGTTTCCTCCAAATTATTGATAGATTTGATAGATTCTCATCCACTTAGAATGAACTTTGTAAGATCAAAATATCATCTCAAATATTTTTCCTCTATTAGGATCATATCATTTTGGGATTGATAGTTTGATATGAGATTCTTTTTCTTTTCCCAATCTCAAATATTATTTCAAATTTTAGCCTTTGTGATTTAGAGATCCAACATTCCTTCCTCTTTTAAAATTATAGTGGTAAAATGCTTCATTTTGTTCACATTCTTGAATGTTTCAGCTTTGTTAGAAACTCAAACAACATATTAGTAGATGTAATCAGGAACACTTCAAGAATATTTTTTTATTTTTAAAAAGTCACATGCAAAATATTGAAGATATTAACAATCATATTATTTCATTTAGAATAAATGTAGATTCTTATTACTACAAAAATAAATTCTATGAAAGTTTAAAAAAACACTAACCTTGAAGAAGAAATATACTAGAGGCACAATTATAGGGAGTTTTGGGAAAAGATGGGGATTATAAAATAATTTTTGTGTGCATCTACTCATATAAAGAGGCATTTCAATGTTATTTTGTGAATAAAATCATCAACTATAGGTCAAATATTACCAGTTGCTAGTGACATTCAAGAAGAATCTTCCACATTCTTTTAAAATCTTCTATGTGAGCATATGATAATTCCTTTCATTGTAGAAAATCTGTAGAAATGGTACAATTTATTGTGGGGTCAAGGTTTCCAAGAGGATATGCCCTTATTAAAGTATTTCACAATAGAATAAATAAATTCTATTTTTATTTCACTTATATAGGAAATATGGCAACCAATAATTGAGAGAGGGGGTGAATCGGTTGTTCCAAAACTTCAAAACCCTTAAACCTTAAAAACCCTTATTCCTGACCTTAATGAATTAAAAATGTCTACAAAAATCAGAAACACATCCAAAACACATAAAACATAGATTTTTATCCTGGAAACCATGTTAGGGGAAAAAACATGGTGGACATGAAACCCACAATATTAACTATACCCTGCTAGAGGTATAACACATTAAAAATTGGGATGTACATGCATTTAGGCATACTTCATAGAGCTCACTTCTTAAATACAAAGGGCTAAAACTATAGGAAGGCTCACTACCTTTCAAGATCACTGTAATGATCAACCAAACTACAATCTAACATTTTATGAACTGTATAATGGCATCTACCTATGACTAGGTTATTTGAAATAAAGTATAATCAAATATTTTTTTAAATCATCTTTGCCACCTTTAAACAAGTGATTCAACCCTCAACAGATCTACACACTTGTTGTCCAAGAAATTACACACACCCGTGACACAAGATTTTTTTCCCAAATATATGAAATTCATCAACCCTAAAAAATAAATAAGGTGAGCTCAACCATAATTTCAAACTTCCAATCCGCCAGCTAAAAATTATAACCCTTATCAAAGTATGTCAGCCAAAACATAGAAATGATCCTAATTGACAACCTCGAGCCTGTAACACTTTCCAAATATCAAGCCTCGAACTTCAAATAATATTTTACTAGTCAAGTCGGTGAATAAAATAAAGAGAAAACACCATCGACTGAAAAATATTTCATAACCAATCACCACAATCGATGTGGACTCCCAACTCAGTAGGCACATATTCCAAGAACATTAATAGGTTGAATGACTCACACAAAAAACTAGAGCCCATCCAACTCATCGGATCTGTCAGCATCTCCCATGTTGAACCTCAAGAACAATATCATCACCCTCTTATACACTTGAAAAATGCTTTGTGAACCTCTAGAACATGAAGCTGCTAAATTAAGGGCATGTCAATAAGTCCCAAACATCCTTCTAGATGCACAGAGAAAAATATCAACCTAAAGTTTCACACTAAACCTATTTCAATCACCCTAGCAACACTGTCTGTTAGTATAAGAACTAGTCACCATACCCGACCTCATAACATATCTAAATCATCATGCAAACCTTTGTAACTTGACATAGACCAAGAAAATACTCTCTACAAGATCTCGTCACGTTTATGACCAATTATCTTCAATAATTGTATCTCACTATACCTTTGAGCATACTACACCACTGGCCATATTGTGTAACAAACATGTTAACATCAATGACAACACATCCAAAAAATATGTCTTTCAATATATATGTGCATCTTCCCAATAATCTTTCCCTTTGGGATTGATGGCAACATATGATGTGAAAAACATGAAATTGACAGCTTCTCCTTGATCTATCACCCCAAGGGTTTTTCACATGCCTTCTTCTCTCCCTTTGACGTCAAGGACAAAGACATAAGTTCATCTCTCTCTCTCTCTCTCTCTCTCTCTCTCTCTCTCTCTCTCTCTCTCTCTCTCTCTCTCAACTCTACTTCTTCTCCCCCTGAGAACAATAAGCACCATCTAAATATTATGAATCACTACTCCCCCTAAATGCAGCCTCCTCACATCAATATGTATCATAAGATTAGTCTATAAAGGTACACTTATTGATGCATACCTCTACCTTTACAATCACCCCTAGCTTGCCTCTAAGATATTCAAATATATCCTTAGGAAGTGGCTTTGTGAATATATCAACAAATTTTTCCTTCGTAGAAATGTACTCTAATCTCACTTCCTTTTCATTCACCTTCTCTCTAAAAAAATGGAACTTGAATGAGATATGCTTTATCCTTAATTGTTGCATAGGATTCTTATAAATGTTCATAGAACTTGAATTATCACATTATATAATAATAGGCTCATCAAAGCTAACTCTAATATCAAATAACATATTTTTTATCCATACTAATTGTTTACAATTACTAGCAGCAACTATATACTCTTCCTCTATAGTAGATAAGGAGATGGAATTCTGATTCTTTCTCATCCAAGAAACCAATCTCCTACCCAAAAATAAAGTGCAACCACTTCTACTTTTCTTTTCATCAACATCACCTGCCCAATTAACATCTGTATAAGCACACAATGTTAAATAATCTTCATTAGGATACCATATCCCAAAGTCCTTTATCCCTTTTAGATATTTGAATATCCTCTTCACAACTGCATCATGATTCTTCTTTGGATTTCTTGAAATCTGGATACAAAACAAATAGCGTTCATGATATATGGTCGTGTATGAGTCAAGTACAATAAACCACCAACCATTGATATATATATATAGACTGAATAAATTTAGTGAACTCAGCATCCTTTTTCAACTTGCATCCGGTAACCATAGGTGTAACCACTAGTTTTGAGTCATCCAACCCAAACTTCTTCAACAATTCCTTCACATACTTGGCCTGACATATGAAAACCCCATCCTCTGACTGATTAATTTTTAATCCCCACAAGAATTTCATTTCTCCTATAACGGGAATGTCAAAATGATTTTGCATCTCCATAGAAAATTATATGCTCAACTTATCATTTCCTCCAAATATAAATTCATCAACAAATAACTCTAAAATCAAAATATCATCATTATCTATCCTAAAATACAAATTACTATTAGAAGTACCTTTATTGCAACCAAGAATTAGTTGATATTTGTCCACTCTAGAATACGAATCTATAGGAGCTTAATTCAACCCATATAATGCTTTCTTTAATTGACAAACCATGTCCGGTTGATCAGTCAATGGAAAACCATCTGGTTTCTCTATATACACTTCTTCTTCCATCTCACCATTTTGAAATGTCTATTGTGCATCGATTTGATATACTTTTAAGTTCTTATGAGAAGAAACAAAAATAGTCTTACCACTTCCAATCTTGTTACTAGAGAAAAATTTTCATCATAGGAAATACCTTCCATTTGGGCATATCCTTTGCAAACAAGTCTTTCCTTGCTCCTGACAACTTCTCCATCTTCATTCAATTTATTTATGAACACCCATTTGGTACCAATAACATTCTTTTCCTTAGATTTGGGAAAAAGAATCCATGTGTTTTTCTTCTTAATCTATGACAACTCTTCTTTCATGGCACCAACCCAATTATCATCTTTGTAAACCTTACTTACACCTTTGGGTTCGATCTTTGAGACTGGGCAAATATGATCTTCAATAATCCTTCTGCTAGTATGAACACCCTTGTTCTTATCACCAATAATATGATCTTAGGAATTATTTATTACCACATACCTTGGTTTCTTTGGCCTTACCTCAGATCTTAGTGTTTAATATTTTTCTTTTCCTTTTTTAATTTAAAATACTTCAATGGTGTAGAGCACCCCATGAAGACAAGTCCTGCATCCAAGAATGGTCACTTGGTTGATCATTAAAGTTTCTTTTGTCTGGGGGAGTATGGTGCAGGAGCACACCTAACTCAAACCCCTAGCTCCTTATTTCTGGCATGTACTGACTCTAGCCAAGTCAGGAGATTTTGTGTGGACCTTAGAAGGTCTTTTGTTATCCCTAAGATGGATATGACTAGGTCAATCCATGTCTAGCAAGGTTTCTTAGTTGGTTTCCTGATTTTCATTTAACACTGTCGGTTAACACTGTGTCTGTTAACACTGTGCGGTTAACACTGTGTTTGTTAACACTATCTGTTAACACTGTGTCAGTTAACACTGTGCCGATTAACACTGTCGGTTAACACTATGTCAATTAACACTGTGTCAGTTAACACTGTCCGTTAACACTATGCCGGTTAAACCGTCGGGTATCACTGTTTTCCAACACCGTCGGGTATCACTATTTTCTAACACCGTCGGGTATCACTATTTTCTAACATCGTCAGGTATCACTGGCACTGATTTAGACTGGTGGTCAGTTTTGGATTACTGATTGTCGGTAAAGTCAGTCGTAACAGCCTGCGAGAAGCGAATCTTGTCTTTTATGGACAGTATCGTCAGTTGTAACGATTCCTAAAGAGATGCTTGTGAATATGTGGGTAGTTAGGGATCGTTTCAATGAGAGGATGGTTATTAATAACATCCCAAGCCTTCATTTTAGAGATGGAGAAGAGAAAGTATAGATTGTAGGAAAAGAGAAGCTACAGGAAATCACAGAGTGACAAATTATTGTACTATTTTTGTTTTGTTTCCAGTAATGAGAAGTTGCAGATAGTGTGTTTAGTGGATATTAACCTTCTTTGTTCATTTTTCATGCAAGTAGATTAGTTACTATATTTTCTATTTTGTAAGTTCTTAGTTCTTCACCTGTTCTGGGTTGTAAGCAGTGATGGCCCCTCGAGATTCCTGAATCCATGGTGAGAATCATGTGTTGGGATGGAACTCGAGAGGAGCCCTTGTATATAGTTTCCTTTTTGTTTTCTGTAGGAGAAGCAGCAACAACAAGCCTAGAGATCTTACCCTAGGCAAGCTTGGTAGTAGTCCGGCTAGGGAAGAGAATGAAAGCAATGTTCTGAGAACATTGATTTAGTGAGCAGAATGAATCTATTTGTGTAGGTTCAGCAAGAAGATGATGAAAAGTACTTCAATGGGGACTGAGTCTTGAAGAGGACGTGAAGTTGAGAGTGACTTACCTCAATTTAGGGTTGTGAAAACTCTAAAAGATCCAGGAGAAAGATCTTAGAATAGAGCCAAGCTAGTTCTATAACAGCAACAAGAATTTTGTCCACATCAAATTGGTATCGGAGCTCAGAAGATTCTGAGCGTGTAGATGGAAGGTGATCTACACCAAGCAGTGTTGGGTTTGTTTGATTCTTTTTATGAAGTTCATGGTTGCATGTTGATCCATCAAAGTTGCAGAAGGATGAAGTTGTTCTTATGGGTGTGAAGATCTCAATGAAGGTCTTGGTATTGTCTCCATCAAGCATCCAGATAAGGCTGGGTAGAAGGTGCAAGAGAGAAACCACTAAGAGAAGGGTGGGCAGCATCTTCCAGAATCTTGTGTGGGTAAGATGGAAATATGGAGGTTGTGTGAAGCAGTAGGTAGACTGGTAGATAGCGACCAGTATGCACTCCATTAATCAGAGTCATAGTTGAAAGAAGTAGAGGAGGCATCGATCCTTGCAGTTGGTAAAGATAGTCAAGATGTATTTGACAGTAGAAGAGAGAATCATATATGAGGCATGTAAAGCCTTTAAAGAATCTGAAAGAAAGAAAAGAGAAGAAGTAGAGAGAAAGAAGAAGGAAGAAGAAAGAAAGAATGAAAATTTGACAAGAACCCAAGCACAAGAAGAGTTAAGGAACTTAAAGAAAAGGATAGAGGAAAATGAAGCCAAACTACTAGAAACTAAGAGAATGATCCATGCACTCCTAGAACAAGAACTATTGGAAAAGAAACAACAAGAGACTAAGGAACTTGTTGAGCAACATGAAAAAGTTGCAGACATGGAACAAGAATGTGTTATGGAGCTGTTACCCAAATTTCTCATTCCTGTGCGATTTGGTCTAGTCTTTCCTGTCTGGAAGTCCTCTGTTATGTTTTTCATGGTCTCTAGGCCTTGGCTCTGTTAAACCCTAAAAAAGCCTAAGTCTTCATGTTTAAACGATGTATTAAAACCCTTAGGCTTTGTCATGTTATATTTCGCAGTTACTTTTTCAAGTCACTAAGAGCATGTGCTTATTTCTCAGTCGCGTTATCGCTTTGCCTTGATCAAATATTCCTGTTCTTTCCCCGACTCTGCACTTTCCTTGTGTCACGTAGTCTGGTGACACATTAGAATATTCCCTCAGCGTCTTCTGACTTAGCTACTTGGTCTTCAGTCGTGTGATCGCCAGAACCATGTTACAAAGCAGGGGCCCACCTTTAGTCGTGAAGTCGCATGAAGTTTCAGCAGTCAACAGTTAAACAGGCATTTAGTCGGGTGATCGTAGGATTTTCCTGGCAGTTAAGAGAATTTGCTCAGACTTGGCGACTGTTTCTTGTCGCGTGATCGCTGGATCAGGTCACACCGTAGCAGTTAAGGATGCAGTCAGTCGCATAGTCTGTGGATCATACAGCCGTTAAGGCTTACCTGTCAAGACTTCACGACTAGCCGTTTGTGGTCCCCAGTCACCTTGTCGCCAGAGCAGAATGGTGACTCAATGTCCCAGTGTGCAGAAAAGTAACCAATGGCCGTTTGATAGATGGCATATGATGTGTGAATGCGGGCCCTCAGTCAGGTAATCACCAGACGGAGGAGATGGATCACGCGACTTGGAGAATAAGTGTTTCTTTGCCTTCAGTTGCGGGATCACGAAATGATTTAAGGGCATAGTCTTTTGTCCAGCGACTTAACGGCAGCCATCTGATACAAAGCTTAGATGATCCTATGGTGGTCGCTAAGTCTGGTGATCAAAATGCCCTACGTGAAAAGTACTCCTGACTTAGCGATAAGGTTAGTCAGAATGTCGCTAGAAAGGGTTAAGGGACACATGCTGACTGTTAAGATAAGTCAAAGGGCTTGGTACTTGGTTCTCCTAACTTGGCGACTGGTGTAGTCGCGCAGTCTCGGGACAAAGAGATAGCATCTCGCGACTTAGAGACAAGCCGTGGCGGTCTGGGGTGACAGTTAGTAGCATGGTCGCCAGAAGAATGATGAGTTAAGTGAAATGCCTTGCGACTTTGATATTTCACAGTCGCCTTGTCGCTGGATCTGGACTCAGGTTTACCAAGGGTAAAGAGTGCATAGTCACCAGGTCGTGAGATAGAACTGTGGTTAAGGACCGATGCTCGTGACAAGGAGACTAATGGTCAGTCGCGAGGTCGCAGGACTTTGAATTTGAAATATGGCGGCAAGTTTGACACTGTGAAATGCTTGGCAGCCATGGTTTCTATTTTCTTGTGTTCCAGAATTGATCAGAGGGTTTCTAGTCATAGGAAATCATACACAGAGTAGTCTGCCGATATTTGAATAGATTTGTTTCAATGTCGGTGAAAAGAGGAGGTTCAGTGTGTTTCAGAACAGAGAATAATTATGGCTGAGTTTCCAGAAGTGCCAGGAAGCTTAGAGAGGAAGTCTTGGGCGATGACAAGGAGAACACTTGGCTATGCACTATTCACAGAAAAGAGGGGCAATTATTGCAGAGAAATATAGGTGAACAGGTGTGCACAGCTTTCAGAGTAAACATAAATGCTACTATCCACCATCTACCAAATCTAATTTCCAATTGCCAGATCGAGAAGACCAGGAAAATATCTGTGAATATCTATTTGACTCGGTCATTCTCCACCGCCTCTTCTCTCTCTTTTCCTCTCTCCTATGATTTTAGGGTTAGGGTTTTCCATGACCATCCGAAGCTTGTTGCATCCTAAGGGATTCCAAGATGGTCATAGCCCTATATATAGCAGAAAAGTTGCAATTGCAAGGGTCGGTTCTTCTTCTTTTGGTTCTTGCTGTCCTTGTAACTTTTCTGAGTTCTTGACAGAGACAAAGAGATTTTGTAACCCAGGAGTTCATTTTTATGCAGAAGGCATACTCTGTGACATTTCTTTGTCCCTGGTGTATTTTTTGTATGAGTTTGTAACTCACTGTGAGAAGTAATATGCAGAGTTTCAATTCTTGGATCAATTTGCTGGATTGTGTCAACCTTGTCTCTTTTTTGCTTGTCTGTATGTGTCTTGATTGTTGATGGATTAACTGTGGATG
>MU225975.1:2335213-2389149 GCA_018584345.1 Thuja plicata
TCTCCTTATCACCCTCAGGGAAATGGCCAAGAAGAATCTAGCAACAAGAATATAATGAAAATTATCAAAAGGATGTTAGATAATAACAAAAGAGCATGGGATTCAAAGTTACCTCTCGCACTTTGGGTAGATAGAATTATAGTTAAGAAATCTACTGGATATGCTCCATATGAACTTGTTTATAGAAAGAAATCTCACTTACCTCTGAATAATTTGTTGCCAGTGTACAAGTTTATGAATGAAGAACAATATGAAGAAGTGGATTTCATGGAAGACATACTACTACAGCTTGTAGAATTGGATGAGATAAGGAATAGAGCCCATGAGAGAAATCAGGAATTGCAACAGAAAGTAAAAGATTTATTTGATAAGAAGACCACAGAAAGGAAATTTCAAGAAGGAGACTTAGTTTTGAGATGGAATGTGAAAGATCAAGACAAAGGTAAATATGGAAAGTTTGATGCTTTATGGATAGGTCCTTTTGTCATCATTGGTAAAGGAGGTGAGAATTCTTACATTTTACAAGATTTGGAAGGTTACAACCAAGAACTTCCTGTGCATGGTCAGTATCTTAAAACCTTTCTTTCATTAAAGATAACAATAGGCAAGTGTTCTTTCTTTTCCTTTTTCTTATATATACATATATTATCGTTGTGTTTTCTAATGGTATGCTTTCCAGAGATAGCTTGGATCTTAATGTGTTAAGGTATAAACACACATCCCCAGAAAGAGCCACTGGTGGAACCCATATCGAAAAAGTAACTTACATCCATTTTCATTTAGGGAAGTATCTATTTACACATACTTACTTGTCTTTTATAGATTCTTTTGTTTACCATCTTTCTCTTATTGAAATATTATCATTCACTTTCATATGTATTGTGGTTTAATATTTTGAAATTCACTTTATCCTTAAATCATCTTCTTAAGATTCTCTTTCAATAAAGGAATCTAGGAACCTGATCTTGTGACTTTCTCCCCTTAAAGAAATAATGAAAATTAGTATTGAATATGCTTTTGAAAGTTTTATGAGATATTTTCATATAAATCCTAATGCAATTAAATGGAATTCTGCATATCTTACCATTGCATTATTAATTTCTAAATTCATATCGATGATAGAAGCAATTAACTTACAATCATGACCTAAAAGATAATATTTTGAGGAGAATCATATCTTTGGTTTAATGATATCTTCAAGTGTTTTAATGTTTTGAAAAGGATTGATCTTGATTTAATTAATCTTCCATGGGTTTGAATATTTATCATTTTAATGGAATGATCATGTTGTTATCTATGATTATGATTTTAAGACTACAAGATATTATAGTTTGATCGATAATGATGTGATAAATGACATTTCCTTTTCATACATGTGAATCTATATATTATGCCTTAACTCTTATTATAGAATGAATATATATATATATATATATATATATATATATATATATATATATATATATTTAAAATGTGTTATGCTTATGAATATAAGAAGGAATTTGAATAAACGATATCGTCATTTTAAAAAAAAAGGGTAATAATATATTAATACTATGTTAATATTGAAAAAATTCATAATGTCATATATAATCTATAAATATTTGGATTCTTATTCTTCTTCTATGATATTAGTATATGTTTTTAATCTTGAGTGAAAGTTATAATGTTTATTTACCTAATTAATATATGATTTCATGCCATTTGTTATAAAGAAAGATATAATTCTAAATGATATGTTATTTTTATTAGTTTTATTATTATTAAATCAAAACAAAGCTTTTATCGAAATGATAAAAAGAAGGTACAAAGAAAGACTAATTAAAGCTTTGTATAATTATACGGATAAAAGATTATGTTATCAATTTTGTTGATTTCAAATGCTTCATGATTACTTGAAATTCTTCATTATCCATTGAATATTAATGTTGGGATGATTTAAAAACTATAATTATATTCTAATCATTATTATTACATCGGCAAATAATAACATGGTTGTTGTTTATATTGTTAAAAGGTGGCAAGCATGATAGTCGGGCAATTTGGATTCTTCAATGTCGAGTCGATATGGTCTACAGACATAACATGGTCGCCACATCTATCATTACCATGCCTCCAAGAGAATACATTCATCACCATCAGCAGCAAACGCCACGTCCGTTAGCATTAGTAATAGTCGATGCAGACAGCAAGTCGATGTATTCAAACCAGCATGGGTCGATGCAAAACAAGACAACCAACATTATCTTCCACGCCATATGGTAACTTGATCCTACATTCTACAAACATGTTTAAAACATCTCCATCAACCTATCTACCATCCTCATCAACAAATAGCGACATGGTTATTTGAATCAGCATTCTGGGAAGGATATTCAAAACAATAGCTACCATCTACACCAGCGATAATGACATAGGAAAAAGATGTAGCAGATATTTAGCAATAGCTAGGGTCGATATAGGTAGCAAACCAAGCACCATCTCCCACACCACATAGCCACATAACAAAGAAGTCTACAAAAAATGTTTTTTTTATCTGCAATGAAAAATTGGGCACCAGAGAATGCAATGCTGACCACCAACTCGCACAAGCATACATAAGAAAGACATCATGAAGATAGTGCTGATGAAAATATGAATTGGCATGATGAATAATATGATGAAGATAGATCTTATCAAAGAAGATATACATATGGAAGATATAGATCTAGAGGACCTTATGACGCTAGAAATTGGTATGGAGAAACTACTGCATTTGAGCAGATCTATCAATGTTATCCACCTATTTATGCTGACAGGACACAGCTTGAAAAAGACAATAAAATAATAATGCCTCGGTCTGCTCTTTCCCATCTGATATCTCAATAAATAGAGTATCTAATGCTTTTCCAACTTCAGAATACCAACACAAGCCGCATCTCACACTGTGGAGTTTCTTGAATTCGTGGCTAAGGAGGGAATAATTTATATGCCACTTTGGATAATTGAAAATATGCTTCTAAAACTAGGAGATACTGTCAAATTAAAGCATGCCACCCTTCCCAAGTGAACATGTTTGAAACTGCAGCCCCACACAAAGAATTTCCTAGAAATTTCAACCCAAAAGATTTGTTGGAGGTTTCTCTAAGGAACATCTCTTGTTTGACCACAGGGGATACCATTAAGATAGATTACAACAACACCACATATTGTATAAATGTAGTTGAAAAAAAATTTGAATCTACCGTAAGTGTGTTTGACACAGACTTGGAAGTGGACTTTGCTCCTTCTTTTGATTACAAAGAACCTGAAAGCTACGCCACATGAATCCGGTAAATCCCAGAGATATACTTAGATCCATGTCTCCACAGCCAAATTTCAAATGACATAAGGGAGGTTTTATAACAAATGAATCAGTTTGGAATTTTGTATAGTTTTCCAACCAAATGGCTGGTAGGTGTAATCAACCAAAAACAAAAATTTGTATATCAAAGCAATAAAATTGATAATGTAGTCGGTTATGGATTAGTTTTACGGAAAGGGTGTGATGTTTTCACACACCCTTTCAATTTTATATTTATATTCAGTCATAAATCTGCAAACAAGAATAGAATAACATTGAACAAGACATGATGATTGATATGTCAAAATTATGGAGGTGATGGAATGAAAGATAATTGAATTCCAAATCTGAATGCAAAGATCCAATACACCATTTCTTGTCAAGCAGAGATAAGTTGATATTTTTTTTATTGCACAATAGTTTCTCGTTATTTCTTTACAATCAAGTCCTTTAGATAAATCAATTTGGAATTCTTTAAAGTGATAGTTTTGATTTGCGTATAATTCAATTTAAGTTTATATTCTATATATTCAATTATTTCTTTCTCATTTTCACATGGTTAAAATCTTATTGATTAAAGTATTGATCAATTAGTTCATCATTTGAGAAATAGTATTAAATTGAAGTATTGTTTAAACTTTTAGTTATATGCACATCTCAGAATGCCTTTAAGGTGATAAGATTTTGTTTTCAAAGTTGTCTCTGAAGTTGAACATAGGATTGAAGATATATTGACTATGTTACCCTTATTGAATTAAAGCATTGGTCTCTCTTGTTTGTTGAATTTGGATTTGAAGTTATCAGTTATCCATTATAGGGAACGTCTAAGAAGACATTGAAGACAAGTTTTAAAGTGCAGGCCCACCAGCCTTGGTTCCATGGAATCAGAATTGTAGGAGGTTGTTAAAACCTCATTCGTTGGCAAATTGATTGTATCTATCTTCATTGGATAAGTGAAATCTGTTAGAAGTCCAATCTGTCGATTTGAGAACCAACAGGATCCAGAGTCCACTATCCCTTTGCAAATCTTCCCATGAGACCTACAAGTTGTTTTGAACAAGTTTTTCCTTTGGGGTGGCTCTCCTTAACATCAAGTTCTCTCCATCCAATACTAGCCCTTCCTTGGAGACGGGAGAAGTAACACTTTGTGTGTCATGCTCTTGTACCAATTCATTCCTTGTATCGCCCATTGAAGATGAAGTCTTTTTAGGAAACCTATCCATTGTGTGACCCACTTGGTTACAGTTATAGCATCTACCTGTGAAGACTGAATTGGATCTTCCATGGGATTGCAATTTTCCCCTAGGAGGCCCTCTTCCTCTATATCCCCCTCTCTAAAAGGATCCCCTAAATCATTTTCCCCTATTGTTATCCATAGATTGATTATCTTCTTGTCTATTAGGGCTTTTTCCCCTACCAAAGTTACTTCTTTCTCTTTGGAACCCTCTATTATTGCTGCCACCTCTTCCCCTTTGATGGAAATCATTCCTACTTATAGCCTTATCCTCTTCTCTTAAGGCCAATTGGAAAAATTTGTGCATACTACATCAGGAGCCATCATGCTGATCTCATCTTCTATCCCTTGCCTTAGCACATTGAGATACCTGGCCACTTTCTCCATTTCTTCTTCTTGTCTTCTAGCCCTTAGGCTCAACTTGTGGAACTCCTCAGTATAAGAACTCACTATCATCTCCTTCTTTCTTATGTTCTGCAACTTTTTTTATATTTGGATTTCATAATTAGTAGGCAAGAATTGTGCCCTCAATCTAATTTTCATCCTCTCCCAAGAAATAATCTTTTTCTTTCCACTACTTACCCTATCATCCAGCATCATATTCCACCATACCAATGCAGGTCCTTTGAGTCTAGCCTTAGTATATCTAACACTCTTCTCCTTTGAGATTTCTTTGTAATCAAATTGGTTGTCAATGGCTTTAAGCCAATCAAAAAACTCTTCTTCACTCAGGCTGCCACAATAATATGGTATGTGTTCCTTTCTATCCTTTTTGAATGACTTGAAAGCATCTAAGAATACCTTTTGTTCTTTGTCCATCTCAGGTTCTTTCCCTTTGTTTGATGACTCTTCTATCTGACTTTCATCATCTTCATCACTCTCATCTCCTCATTCTATGATCTTCTTTTTGACATTTGTCTCAGACACACTAGCCTTCTCTAAGAGGCCCTGAACAATTCCACTATGCAATCCCTACTTATTGCATTAGGAAGCATGTATTCCACCTCTTGAATCTCTTCCACTTCAGACATACACAACCTTCAAGTTAATATGGCTCTTATACCACTCTAATGCAGATGGTTTGGCAATCTAGAGCTTTTCCTCACTCCAAGGTGCTTATTTGACTAACCCAACCATCCAATGGTTGTTCTTTGTTGGATCTTCCTTCAATTAGGATCTCCAAGACCCTCTCTACCAACTTCTCCTCCAAGGTATAGTTGGTTTTTAGAAGACTCCAAGGTTTCTAAGCTTAACTAGTCCAATTAGTTAACCAAAAGCCTAGTTTCATCCACTAGAACTCAACCTAGAATGCCAAACCTTTGCCTAGGATCTTCCCACACATTCACCAAGACTATTAACACACTTCTTGACCCATTCCTTGTCATTTTGCACTCATTCCAATACTCCAAGACTCTTTACCAATCCATTTGGTCATTATTTCACTAGGAGGCCTAATTGTTCAATTCCTAGTAGGTCTATTTCCACTGATTTTGGCCAAATGCTCCCAAAATCTCCACATGAATTAAAAAAAAACTTGAAAATATTCAATACATCACCCAACACTATTAGAATCCAAAACCGTAACCTCTGAAAGCACCCAAAACCCTAGTCTCTTGCATGCCCTAGATTATAGCCTATTAATTGGGCCTCTGGACTAGTCAGCATGAATAACTGTTAAACTTGTCTCCAATCTTTGATTCACCTCCTTCCACCTTCGTATCTTTTTAAGAGACTATCTAGTGCATCTAAAAATTCCACTAAGTCTTTCCCAAAAGGTCATGGGTGCTCAATCAAATTATTTCTTCTCCCTATCCTGGCTCACCTAGATTCACCAGTCAGCCATAGGGTTTCACTTTTTGCATAGGAAATAAATTGAAAAAACAAGAAAGGAAACCAAAAACCTTTCTATAGACTCTAACCCTAATTCCCCCATGGTTTAAATCAATTCCACTGGAGGGTTCGTAGATTAGAGACATTTCTAGCTAGGTAGCATTGTATTGTCTCTGTCAGACTAGTGACCTATAAAATCCTCTAACTTTACACTAAAAACACTTGAAATCAAACTATCTATTGAAAATGAAAGCTGAAAAGAAACACTACACTTCCATGTAGCCTGATCACCTATGCCAATCTGTACACAAATGTACAGTAGCAAGGATACAATGGAAATTACTAAAATGCAGATCCAGTCATCTGTACAGGGGAATCAGAAGTAGATGCTTCAATCCAAAATCTCATTAACCTTCTCCAAACATTGAATCCATGCTCATATCCTAAGAATGGGGTAGCAACAACCAATCTAACTACATTTTCAAATTCTTTTGAAAGTTGCCCGAGCAACTTTTCAATGTTGCTAGCAACATTTTGTGTTTTGAGCATTTTGACCTTGTTTGTCAACTCGATGATTGATGTTGACTTCTAAGATGCTATATAGGATATGTAGGGTCCTAAAACACGCCTCTAACCCATATTGCAGTAAAATGGCAACTTTACACTATTTGAAGCCAAAATGACCCAAAACACCTAATGAGGACTAAGGCTCTTACAAGCCTGAAGTTAAACTATCATTGCATCCAACCCCTTAGGTATTATTATACCACACACACAAACACCTAAAATAACCTTAAACAACACTAAAATATTGAATAGGGAGGTTCCCTACACTAGTTTTTACCCATACCCATGTTAAACTAAGAAATTACTTTCAATGGAAAGTAGTTTTGATCGAAACTAATTAGTTTTGATCAAAACTACTTTCTATCGAAAGTAGTTTCTATCGAAAGTAGTTTCTATCGAAACCCTCTTATTAGAGGCTATTTGGAGAGGCCAACATGAATCTGCAATTTTCAAGGCTTTGGGACTCAAGCGCAGGGCTCAAATGGAAGAATAAAGAGACATCCATTTGCATCACAAAAGTACTCTGAATGAGCTTTCTAAAAAATACAGATTTGACAATTTTTGAATTAATTAGGTATATGTTTTTTGACGTGCATCAAATGTAGGTTTTTTATCGAATATAAACCTCCAATTTTGATGTTCAATGAAAAATTGTAGAAAATAGAAAAAAATTTGAAAAATAATAGTGCCCTCCATATTCGAGTCTACTTTCTATCACAAAAAAAAATAATTGGTTTCGATAAATACACAATAAATTATAAGCTATGCAGTCAAGGTATGTCAAAATTATAGTTTACTCTAATTAAAATGTTCATAAAATATGCAATAATCATGATAAAATCATAAAACCAATTTCATTCCCTCTGTATGGATGTTACAAAACCAAATTCAAAATAATTGCATTGATATCTATTTTAGAAAAAAAGTTATGCTCTATGAAGTCAATGTAACTTTTTGAAAATGATGTTTTCAGCAACATAGCAGTTTTTGTGGGAGAAAAAAAACCATTCAAATCAATTCAAAAAAAAAAAGAAAAAAAAATTTAGAATCTAGATCAAAAATCCTAAAAGACTCTAGTTTACTTCATCTTCCAATTTCAAACAGTTTAACGACAATATGCATCTGAATCTGAATTTTTTTTCAAAATGTAGACTTCAATGTCCGTTTAGGCAAAAAAGTATAACCTACTATTGTGGGATCACCCGCCAGAGATAAGTAAAAGATTAAAAGTTTTTTTATCAAGTTTTTTATTAAGTAAAACAGGTTTTACAAGGTTCTTGAAACTTGAAACAAAGTTAAAGTATCGTTGAGCCCAATATAAAATGAAACATAGAAAAAAGATAGAACATGCCAAAAGAGGCCAGAGAAAAAAACAGACAGCTTCTACAAAAGCATATAAAATAGGGTCAGTAGAAAAGACCAGGGACCCTCATGATAAGTCCACCATTAGTGAGGCCGCCTTGGCCTTGAGCAACTCCATGTTGGTTGTTGAATCCTTGATCTTTTGTAGATACAGCACCAAGTCCTTGTTCTTAATCTTCTTTATTCTAGCTCTAGTTCTCTGGCCGAGACCCTATTCGGTGTTCTATTCAGTCTCCATCTCCATGTTGGCCGCCTCCAGACCATCTAATTTTGCCTCCAACTTCTCAAATTTCGTGCTGGTGTTCTCTTTAGACACCTTAAGGATATTATAGCTCTACTCCACTATATTCTTTATGGTGGCTTCTACCCTAGTCATATTATCCTCTATATTTTCTACTTTTTTGCTCATAATTTCCTTATCCTCACTATTACTGTCATTTTTAGCCTTTTCATTGTCGTTAACCTTTTTTTTAGATCCTCCACTTTGGGGAATAACCATTTGATGGTTATATAATTATCTAACATTCTATTTCAGGAATTGTTGAGCGGGTCCCTGGTATTATCCCTAAGAACCACCATAGATGGGTCAATAAGCTCATTCAGATTGATACGGCCCGCCTCTCCTTCAATAACCTTAGGGTTTATAATTTCTCTAGTGATCCCCATCTTTTCTATTTTGACATTGATGTTGCACCATTAAATTATCTTCCCCTATTCTTTCATATAACAACAAAACTCGCTATCCTGCCTTTCATTCTTCCCCATGTCATGGGGTTGAGACATATAAGGGGAAGGGATAGTGTGATTAGTTTCTTGGTATTCTTCGTGGAGCTTCCTCTTCAAGTTGCGGTCTGAAATAGGGGAGACATGGTGGGACTTGTCCTCAAGGGATTTTTGGTCTTCTCTCAAATCCCTCTTCTTGTCCTTTTTATTTTTACCTGTCGAAGTTTGTTTTCTATTTCTGCCTTTGCCACTGGAAGTAATCTCCTAACCATCCATGTCCATACCTTTCTCATTATCATTATAATCTTCCTCAGAAGAAATAACCATGGTACTCTATTTTTTAGGGGTTACCAATTTCTCCCTTTTATGTTTTGCAGACTGACTCTACGCTTTTTGGATGACGGACCCATATTTTTCTTTTTCATTTAAGACTCATAATTATCCTCAAAATGTAGACCATCACTATCTTTCATCTCTAAAGGGATGTAGTCTAAACCAAAGGCCTCCATCTCGTCTTTCTAAACCACCTCCTTCCCAAGGATTTGGGCCTTCAAATATTCATAGATTAAAAGTAAAAGGCCTGCATGCAGGGCAAGGTTAGCAATGGCCTTCTCTCTATACCCATTAATGTTATCATTTATAGAAGCATACAAATAAAAGGGAATAGACACCTTCATTTCATGGCAAAAATGGTTCAAGAGGAAAAAATGGTAATGTTCAAATTCTGTCAAACCTGGTGTCCAGTGTAATATAGTTGATGATGTCTCTTAACATGAACCTCCACAATCTCTTCAACCCTTCAAGAAGATAGTGGGTTCTGACCTTGGTGAGCTCTTTCTTTTCATCCTCATTTCTGACAAAGTCACTAATCGTTGAATCCAAAAAATTTTGATCATTGTAGAATTTATTTCCAACAATAGGGATACCCATGATAGCAGAGATAACCTCCTCTATCACCATAAAATTTCTTCCCTCAATCTCAATACTTCTTTCATTCCAGCTTTTGATGAATATTTTCGTCACATTTGGCTTCCCACCGTGAAGCCTCTCGATGAAGGTGGAAATGCCGCCACTTTGAAGGTAGTTCCAAATCTTAGTTTTCCACCTCCATTTTTCACAATCTTTAATAGGCTCCCTCCTATACCTTTCCCCTCCCAATGCAAGAAAAGCAGACAAATAGGAAGTAACACATAAGAACAGACCTTTTTTCTTTGAATTGTTCCAAATAATTATGTATCTTTTCCTTGAACGGTAAGTTTTGCCAAAGCATCTAGGCACCCTGTAAGTGTGCAGGTGATATTTGTAATGATTTCCTTTCTAGCCTGTCTCATACTTTCCATTAATGGAAAATCTATTACCATTCAAAGCGTTAACAATCAAGATTAATATTAATAAAACCCTCCTTTTGATGGATTCAGTCATAAGCATTCAAATTTAACGCTTCACATGGGAGGTCTCTTCTTTTAAGCCAGCAAGTCTTCCTATCACTTCTCACTGCCTAGTTGGCAAACCAGACAACAACTTGGTTTCCTTCTCTAAACACATGGGATAAATGAACCTTATCAAAGGTGTTCAAAAGGGAGCAGGTTTCCTCAACCATATCAGCTATAGTCCACAACGACAGATGTTTCAAGTTAATTTAGTTGATTATGTTGTGTGAATCACCTATTAAGTCATGAGATAATTTAGTCACTTGGAGGGATGAATTCACTTCCACATAGTGATTGGTTTGTTTACCCAATGGAAGGATGATAGCAACAATGCCCTGGCCGAAGCAATTTTGAAATATGCCACCACTTCCTGCCTTTCCAGGATTACCCTTGGCCGGTCCACCAAAGTTGGCTTTGGCCCATCCTTCCAAATAATAGTGCCAGGTATAGTGATATCTTTTATCTATGGTCTTCAAGGGATTGGTAGGGTCATCTAAACCTGCAAAAGGATTAGTATTCCCACAAGTAAAAAAAATTTCCAAAAGAGCATGGTGTATCTTTTTGAATAAAATTTTGGGATTGACACTATAGTCCCTAAAGATGTGGTTATTGTGCTCTTTCCAAATGCCCCAACAAAGATGAGGAAGCACCCATGACCAAATTTTGTTAAAGGAATCGGTTTTGAAGGGTAGGGTCCAATGGGTGAAGAGGTCCTTAACAGAGGAAGGGAAGCACCAATGCAGGCCAAAAAGAGATAGGAAATACTGCTAGACAGACCTAACAAAGGTTCAATGGATAAAGATGTGGTCCACAAACTCAAATTTGACCTTACACAGAACACACTTGTTAGGGATAGGGATGCCATGCTTGATAAGGTTATCAACAGTGAGAATGCAATTTTGAAGTAAAAACCAGGAGAAAACATTTATTTTTGGGATAAGACCAGGTAGCCAGGATTTAGACCAGAAAGGGGTAGCCTCCAGATGCAACTGAACAAAGTAGGCTGAGGCAACAGTAAAAGAGACATTGGGGGATCCTTCCCAAATCAAAGCATCTTGATTCTGAGAGAGGGAAATAGCATTGAGAGTAGTGAGTAGCAGAGAAAACTCCTTGGAAACAGAGGACAAATCCACCCAAGAATTACCCATTTGGTAATTACAAACTCTATCCCTGAAATGTAAGATGCATTCCTCCTTCCAAGAATTAAAGCAATCCATATCTTTCAGGGGCCTAGAAAGAATCCAATTGTCATTCCAAAAGCTAATGTTGTGACCATTTCTAGTTTTCCATTTCTCTTTTGACTTGGATAGGTATTTGGCATCTAGAATTTCATTCCAGATACAAGAACCATTCAGGATATCATCACTTTCAAAGAAAGAATTCAAAGAAGTATTGGAGAAGTATTTTTCCTCAATGAAATCCCTCCATTCCCCTTTAATATGGAAAATCCTCCAAATCTTCTTGGCTTGAAGTACCTTATTGAAAGGCCTAATCCTCCTAATACCCAGAGCCCCATCCTTTTTGGGGAGACAAACTTTGTCCCAATCAATCAAATGGAGGCATCTTTTCTCTTCCGCCACCGTCCAAAGGAATCTCTTTTGGATTTTTTCCAAAGCATCGGCCACTTTAGCCGAGATAGAAAAGAGGCTAAGTGTATAAGCTGGAAGGTTTTGAAGAGTGGACTTGACCAACTGAATCTTGCCATCTTGACTAAGAAGAATTCCCTTCCAGCCTGCCAATTTTCTATTGAATCTATCAATGAGATTGTTCCAAAAATATTTTGGGGGTATAGCTCCAAGAGGAAGGCCCAAGTAGGTGGAGGGGAGAGAGCCAATACTACACCCTAAAATATCCAGCATTCTCCTTTGTTTGGTCCCAGGCGTGTTAATAAAAAAGAGGGAGCTCTTGCACCATTTGATAGATTGGGCAGTGGCCGTGGTATAGGAATCTAGTAAATTTTTAACAACTCTGGCCACAATAACCAAGGATTATCCACCCAAGATGGTGTCATCAACAAATTTTTGATGAGAGAAAATGGACAGACTAGAGGAGAGCCTGATGCCTTTCATCTTCCAAGACAACTTATGAGACAAAATTGATCTTCCCAAACACTCAACCAATATGATAAAAAGGATAGGAGATAGGGAATCCCCTTGTCTCATGCCCTGAGAAGCTTTGAAGAAGGTTGAAGCTGACTCGTTAACCAAGATTGACAATGAAGGCGAAGAGATGAGCTAAAGGATGAACAGTAGAAAGTATTATTAAAGCCAAAAGCACCCATAACTTTAAACAGGAAGAAATAGTCCACCGAGTCATAGGCTTTAGACAAATCAAGCTTTAGGAGAAAGCCTTCCCTCTTGCTTGATTCTAAAGAATGAATTACTTTGTGTACCGCCATAATCGAATCTAGGATCTATCGACTAGGCACAAAGTTAGACTATTGTTGGGAAATAATGTAGGGGAGCACATGAAGAATTCTTATTGTCATGACTTTGGAAATAATATTGTAGAATGAAATACATAAACTAATCAGTCCAAAAAGATCCATAGTATCTGCCCCCGTGACTTTTGGAATAGGAACTAGAAAATTAGAGTTGAGTTCTTTAAGAATATTGTCGGACCTGAAGAATTCTTACACAGCTTTGACCACATCAGATTTGACAATTTCCTAGTACTTATGGAAGAAAAATGTGGGAAAGTGGTCGTAGCCCGGGGCCTTGTCTCCCTATAGAGTCGAGGGATTTTTTAACTTCGTCACTATTAGGGATAGGAGAAAATGATTTGTTCTAGAGATCAATGATGAAACTTGGAATATTTCTCAAGAGGTCCTCCTGATCATGGTCCTGGAGGTGAAGATCTTTTGAAAGAAGTGTGTTAAAGAAGTCCATAGCACCTAAAGAGATGCCTTTATCATCCTTCAAGATTTGGTTCCCCCTTATAATGCTACTAATCATGTTAGTTTCCCTGTGTTTCAGGGTGGATAAGTGAAATAATAGGGTATTTTGGTCTCCTTCCCTCAGCCATATGGATCTGGATCTCTTCTTGCAATACATTTCCTCCTTACCAATCACATTATGATACTCAGAGAGAAGAAGTTTTCCTTAATTCAGGTTGATCTCATCATATCCATCTCTCTGGATTTCCTCTTGGATAATACCTGCAAGTTAAGAAATGGTCATCTCTTTGGAGGCAAAAATGTCCCTAAATTCCCTCTTATTCCAGATCTTAATGTTTATCTTTACATTTCTAAGTTTTTTGGCTACTCTGAACATAGCCGATCCTTTAACATCAATATTCCACCATTCCATGATCTTGTTGTTTATGTTAGGATGTGTGGTCCACATCTTCTCAAATCTGAAGGGGAAATATATTTTCTTTATAATAGGGTCAAGAATAAGAGACAGGGGAATGATCCAACCCAATCTGCACCAGAGCAGAGAGGGTGCAGTTATAGGAGTTCAACCAATCCACCATGATCAAAGCTATGTCTATTTTAACTTGGATACACTCCTTCATTATCCTATTACTCCAGGTGAAATTCATCCCTTAAAGATCCACATCTAAGAGTCCTTGATCATTGATAAAATCCACGATATTCTGCCTGCTTTCCAGATCTGGGGTGATCCCTCCCATTTTATCCCTTTCCTTTAAAGGGGTGTTGAAATCACCCATGATAATACATTTAGAAAGATTAAGCATTGACACAATATTTCTAAGTTTATCCCAAAAATACCTTCACCCTTTTTGAATTGGGAGCATCGATATTCATGATGAACTAGTTTTCCTTATTCTTAGTATTACTGAGATTCAACAGAAACACGTTACCTTCTTCGTAGAAAATGTTGGCAGTCATGAGAGAAGAGTTCCACAGAGTCAGCAGTCCTCTAGAAGAACCTTCTTAACAAGTAGCAACCCTCTCCATAGACTTACAAAAATTTATGCATTTGAGTTTCTCTATTTCATCTTAGTTTCCTATATTAGCATGACATCAAGTCTGTGATCCCTTATCATATTCCTTATTACATCTTGCTTATGTAGCCCATTAAGACCATGAACTTTCCAGGAGATTAAATTCATTAATAACTTGAGGTAGAAGCTTCCTGGATGGTCTTTTGGGTTCAATCCGCAATTTTCTTATAGGATTCTTCTTGCCAGATCTGGCTTGATTTTTTCCACCCTTAGGTTTTAGTTTTGACACCCAGGTCACCTTTGTTCTTACTATTGCTAGCCACTAGCAAAACTAGGGAGGAGTCTCTGCTGCTCTTTTTATTTTTTACTATATTCCAATCTCCCTCCTTCCCTTCCTTGTGTTTAGCAAAGAGTTCTTCCATTTTAGAAAACTGCCCAGGAGTAGCCAAATTTAATAGAGCTTCCATTTTGAAAACCTCAGCTCTAGATTAGGTGACACAATAGTTTTCTGAATGGATGAGAAAATAGTGTTCTCACCCACTGGGTTGTTATGCATTGGCAAGAAAACACTGATCTAAGAGGAAGGTTCAAAGGTTCTCGGGGCCATCGAAGATAGGTTCGGCTACCACAAATGACAAAAGCTCCAAGCTCTACGAGACAAGGGCAGAGAACTGAAAGGGTTCCTCAATGAGATTATTGGTGGGTACTACTACTTCTCCCTGTTTGTGCAAAAAAGGGATCTCAAGTTCCTTTTTCCTCCAAAAAAGAGAAGCATTTTGGGGGTTCTCTGAGTTAGAGGCTTTAGGAACATGATCCTTAGAGATATCCCCTAACTTTTGGGCTTTCATAGATTTTTCCTTAGCTATAGTTGGACATTTCCTGGCCATATGCCCTTCCTTCTTGCATTGAAAGCACACAAAAGGCACACTTTCATATTCCAATTTATGTAATCTTTTTCCTAACTTAGAATGAATCTCTATGACTTCTACCATATCTTTCCCCTCTTCCACCCCTATACAAATTATAGCATAGGTAAGGCATCATCTATCTAGAGTCAGTGGTTCAATTGAAAGGATCTCTCCAAAGGATCTCGCTATACTAACGAAGACATCTTCAAGCTAGAACTCCAGAGGGAGATCCAACAGCCTAACCCAACTGGGGCTTGGGTATAAAAAGAAGCGTTGAGGTCCAAATTTGGAGACCACCTCTGTAAAGCCAAAGATGATTTCCCAATAGCCCATGCCGCAACACAAAGGATCTTGGCCAATTCTTCCTGGAAAGAAAACTTAAAAGATAAAAAACCCTTTGCCATGGCTTTGATTTCCACCTAGCCCTTAAGGTTCCATTTGTTTTTTTGCAAAAGATCTAACTATATCAATGTTTGGCCTAGATCCAGTGAATTTCCTGACCAAATTAAGAGACGTAGTAGCAATATTGTGGTCAATCAGTTCATCTGATAAGGAAATTGCATACTTTCCCTTTTCCTTCTTAGAAAGGTCTTTTATAACCGGGAAAAGGGACATGCCTGTAGGTTTGATCCCGAATAAAGTTGACCAAGGATGATGCCAAGCTGAATCTTCCTTGACACAATGCAGGGCCTCTGACTATTCTAGAAGATTCTCTTTTTACTCTAGCTCCTCTTTACCTAGATCATTTTGTCTATCACGTGGGACCCCATCCTTGTTCATTGTGTCTTCCTTTTCCTAGTCTTCCAGAGTGTCACCATCATGAGCTCCTGCAATAGCAACTGATGCCTATGAACTCTATTTCCCACCTATATTCAAATTCAAGATTCCTCCCACTCCTCCCGCTCCTCCCATTTTTTGGTATTTTATGCTTCTTTTGTTATTATATGCATCATCATAAAGTTGTTTTATCTAGTTTTCAAGGAGAAATATATGGAATAAAACTGAAGTAAAGCTTTAAATCAAGATTGGCTAAGATTGCGGATCATGCCAAGAACAAGAAATCCAAGAACTTAGAAATGATGATATCATGTCTATAAAGAGACAATATAATTCATTATGAATTAGGGGAGTGAACAGAGAAGAAGTATGTTGGAGAGAAAGTAATGAAGAACAACTTCATACAGTCCTGATCAATCAAGCTGAGGAAAGAGCTAAAGGTTTCTATAGACACCGAGCAACAGAGAAGCACATCATCATCGAGTAGAAAGAAGTGGAGAAAATGTATTGAAAATATACATTGATTAGAAAGGTATTATGAGCTTACGATAGATCTAAAAATATGCAAGTCTAATTTGTATGTGTGAACAGATCATTTATTGTTTCAGTTTAACCATTAGATCAGAAATTCTCTTAACCAAGCAGGACTTAACAATTCTTTCTATATTGAGATACATCCGAAGGAGTATCAAAAAGTTTGATCATGAAGATAGCATGAGATGCCAGATACCATTTGACAAACTATGGTTTAGTCATAGAAGGTGGCAAAAAGATGCCCTATATCAAGTGACAAACTATTCCATTTAAATCCTCTAATAATCTTACACCTAACAATGTGTTTGTAACCTTTATAGGGTTGTCTCTTCACCGAGGTCACTTCAGAAAAATGAAAATTTTGGGTTACCAGTCCCAAGTAGTTTTTCCCCTAACAGGGTTTCCACGTTAAAAATTCTTGTGTAAATGTGTTTGTGAGTCATTACTTTAGTGTTTTGCATTACACATAACTAATCTGGATTGATCGGTATACAATAAGAAATTTACTATTTTTCAATAAATGAAAGACTTCTAGTCGGTAAACAATAAGAATAAGGTTTAAAAGTGAATTTCAGGAAGTAGTTATTTGTTAAGATTGTTTGAAGCGATTCATCTTGTAGGACTGAAGATAACAAGAGGCTTAATACTATGGTACTAAGTTTTTGTGTTGATTTATTGGAATATTTTTTAGGCCACTGATTCACCCCCCCTCCCACTCTCAGTTATTATAACAATTGGTATCAAAGAAATTGTGCTTAGAAAGGGAGTTTAATAGCTCAAGCAAAAGATCACAAGATGAACAAATGAGATGTTCCCAAGTTGAATAAGGACAACTTTGCATCATGGCAAAGCAGAATAAGACTCCACCTATTAGGTATTGGTAATGATGTTATTCAACACCTAGATATATTAATATGTATTGCCTACAAGACCTCACACTCTTGAGCAATTGAGAGAGAAACATTAGCATAATTGCATGATGATAGACCTTTCTTCCTCACTCTCCAAAGCAGAGTTTAAAGATGTCAAAATATGCACCACTGTAAAGAAAATGTGGGATAAATTGCAGCTGGTACATGGAGGAGATGCTAATGTACTAAGAGCCAAGGAAGAAACCCTAAGAGGGAGGTTTTATGACCAAAGGATGAAAGAAGGAGAAAATATCACTTAGTATAGTTGCGTAATCAAAGAGGTAGTCAATGCTATCCGAGGAGTTGGAGGTGAACTTGAAGAAGAGACAGTGGTAAGTAAAATCCTAAGAACCTTACTGCCTATATATGCTATTAGACTATCTTCTATACAAGAAATGAGAGCAGTTGTAAACAATACTGTTACTCTAGATAGTCTGATTGGTAGACTGATTTCATTTGAGATGAATAACTTTGATAATAGTGTCTTACCATCTATAGAGTCTCCATTCAAATCTTCTTTGAAAATAAGTAAGTAAATTCATAGACACACTATTAGAAATGATAGTGAAAGAGATAGTGATGACTAAGGACTGGATGAGATTGAAGCACTAACGGAAAGAAAATTGTAGAGAGGCAAAGGTAGATACAAAGGTAAATTTCCACTTTTATGTTTTAATTGTAAAGAGGTTGGAAACTTGCTGAAAGATATCCTAATAGAAGAAAAGATGATAGAACATATGAAAAGAATTTTGAGCGAGGTGATAACAGAGATTACCAAAGAAACTAACAATCTGACAGAAGAAATACCCGAGACTACAAGGACAAAGGGAAGAAATCTTGTTGCTTAGATGAGAATAGAGCTGGAGACACTAACACCGAATCTGATGAAGACATTGAGATGGTATTTGTAGCCATGAAGGATGATTCAGACAGAGAAGAAGAAAGGTATGTAGAGACTACACTCATATCTAAGGTTAGTAATAATGATGTCTGGATTATAGATAGTGGCTGCACTCACCACATGACTAATCATAAACAAAAGTTTGAAACTTTTGGCTACTATAATGGTGGATCAGTAAGAATGGGTAATGGCACACCTTGTCCAATTGAAGGTAAAGGAACCATAATGGAATAACTTGATCAAATGTGAAAAATGTTTACTGGGTAAAAGAGTTTAATTATAATCAATTGAGTGTTTCACAGGTGAATAACACAGATCACCAAGTATCATTTGAAAATAAGAAGGCAAATATTTTCAATGAATTAGGAAGGTTGATTAGAACTAGTGAACAGATAGAAGGTAACCTTTCTATCTTGATGACATTAACACCACCTATTTAATGGATAGAAACAAAGACATATGGTTGTGGCATAAAAGACTATGCTATGTGAATTTTGACAACATGATAATGATAGGCAATGAAAGAAGAGTAAGAGGCTTATCGAGCATGTCAAATCCCGAGTATATCATGTGCAAGAATTGTCAAAAGGGTAAAATGAAAAAGTCTAGTTTCAAGAGTAAATCCCATACATCTAATACAATTATAGAGTTAGTCCATACTAATCTATGTGGAGACATGATGACAAAGAGTTAATATGGTGATAGGTATTTCATTCTCTTTGTAGATGATTACTCTACAATGATGACAGTTATGTTCTTAAGAGATAAATCACAAGAATTCAAGATGTTTAAATGGTATAAGGCTATGGTAGAAAAAAAGTGGTAAGGAATTGAAATTATTAAGATTAGATAGAGGAGGGGAATTTATTTAAGATGAAATCACTAACTATTTCAATGAGTATGGAATTAAAAGATAGGTTTCTGCACCAAGAACATCACAAAAAAATAGGATTGCTGAAAGAAGAAATAGACCAATCATTGATTGTGCAAGATCACTGATAATTGAGAAAAGAATCACTCAAAATTTCTCGAGGGAAGCTGTCACTACTATTGTCTATACATTGAACAGAGTAAAATTGAAGGACACAAAGAAGACACCCTATGAGCTTTGGTATGGTTACACACCCAATGTAAGTTACTTCAGAATATTCAAAAGTAAATGTTATATTTTCAAAGATGATAAAAATGGAAATATTTACTCCAAAAGTGACAAAGGTATCTTTCTAGGGTATTCCAAAAAAATCAAGGCTTATAAATGTCTTAACAAGTCCTCTACCAAGATCATTGAAAGTGCAAATGTAAGAATAGATGAATTTTCAGAGAAGAATAATAAGGAAAGAAGAAAAGAACTAGAAGACAACAACAAGTTTGTTTACACTGAAGAACCTGACACTCTACCTAAGAAATAGTGTATCGCTCCCAAGCATAAGAACATTGCACCTAAGCATCAAGATGCATTTACCAAAAATTAGGAAAATCCTCAAAATGATGTTCTGAATGATGGAGATCAGAATGAAGGAAAAGATGATGATCAAAATGATGGACATAGAGATGAACCGAAACTTGGAAAGTATGTCAGAAGACATCATCCTCATAATCAGATCATAGGAGATAAGAAGGTTGGAATGAGAATAAGAAGCAAGTCACTAAACACTAGATGTTTACTTTGTGATTTTGAGCCTAAATGTGTTAATACTGCACTAGAAAATGAAGAATGGGTCAGTGCTATGAAAATAAGAGATAGAAAAGATTGAGAAGAATAGTACATGGACACTAGTACCGAGACTAGATGACAAGAATATCGTCGATACCAAATGGATATTCAGAAACAAGATGAATGAGAATGGAGAAGTCACAAGAAATAAAGCAAGATTAGTATGCAAGAGTTATGCACAAGAACAAGGTATTGATTATGGTGAAACCTTTGCACCCATTGCCAAAATAGAAGGAGTAATAATCTTACTTTCTTATGCTGCATTCAAAGGATTCAAGGTATAATAGATGGATGTCAAATTTTCATTCCTAAATGAAATACTCGAAGAAGAGGTATACGTTGAACAACCAGAAGGGTTTGTTGATCGAGAGAAGAGAAACATGGTATGTAGACTACATAAAACCTTGTATGGATTGAAACAAGCACCTAGAGCCTAGTATGAAAGACTTCACTCCTATCTCATAAGCATTAAATTTGTAAGAATCAGTGAAAATAGCAATCTGTACTTAAAAGAAGATACCGATGGTAATATTCTAATTGCTGAAATATTTGTTGATGATATCATATTTGGGGGAAATGAAATTTAATGTAAATCCTTTACTAACGAAATGAGAAAAGAGTTTGAAATATCTATGTTTGGGAAGATCAAATTCTTTCTTGGTCTACAGATTCTTCAACAAGATGCAGACATATATATCACTCAATCCAAATACATCAAGGAAGTGGTCAAGATATTCAAAATGGAAGATTCCAAACCAGTTGGAAACCCTATGGCTACCAGATGTAATCTGTCAAAAGAAGACAAATCAAATGACTGCTACAAAGAGAATTCTGATAAATCTAAAAAAATTGAGGACTATGGTTTATGGTATAAAAGAGAAGGAAAATTTGAGCTACAAGTTTATACATATGTTGATTGGGCTGGAAACATAGATGAATGAAAGAGCACAAGTGGAGGAGCATTCTTCATCGGTGACAGACTTGTTACATGGATCAACAAAAAGCAAGGATGCATCTCTCAGTATACTGTAGAAGCAAAATATGTGGCTTTTGCTGCAAATTGCTCTAATATTGCATGGATCAAATAGTTGCTAGAAGATATGAATATGAAGATTCTTGAACCAGTGATTATCTATTGTGATAATACTAGTGAAATAAACATATCAAAGAATCCATTCTTGCATGCTTACACTAAGCATATATAAATCAAGTATCATTACTTAAGAGAACACATACAAGAAAAAGAAGTGATACTATAATATGTTCAATCCAAGGAACAATTAGCTAACATATTTACCAAGTCATTACTGAAAGATACATTTGAGTACCTGAGACAGAGACTAGGGGTCCAACTATTGTCTATCAGTTAGTAAGCTGACTAGGAGGCTGCATCAGCCTACACACTATTAGAAGATCATTCATTTTTATTCAAGCAAGAATGGACTGAAAAGATACATCTGTACACATCAAGATACAAATTTGCACTGAACACTAGAGATAATTCTGGCTAATACAAACTCACTATATTTCTGATGGATAGGGAAATTCAAGGATTATATTATAAAAAGAATTGAATAATTGTTTGGCATTGTTTACAAAGGGTGGATTATATCATTATCCACTCATTAACCATGGAGAGAAGTTCCTAAAAAATCAAAGGGAGAGATTACATATGAAATATCCATGAAAGGGAGAGAAGTAACATGAGGGAGAGAATACATACTAAGGGAGAGATTTCTGTCAAAGGAAAAGGAGATTCCTATCAAAGGAAAAAGAGATTGTTTTCAAAGGAAAAAGAGATGATCAAGGAGAGGAATGGTCAAGGAAGAACACATATCAGAAATAAAATTAGAAGCTATTACATCTATCTAGTAAAGGGTTTAAAGATTGAAGAATGACACTCTACAAGAAACAAATCTAAGCTATATGAGCTTAACAAGAGCCAAATATTTGTATTAGTTATAGAAAAAAAGATATGGGAGATATTGATGAAATACACTTGATATATTTCATATTGTATTAAAATAATGTAGTGTGATAATATAGTGTGTTGCCATCAATGCCAAAGGGAGAGATTGATGAACCATAACTGGTTGAATGTTTGAAGATGTTAATTTGATCATCAAAATGTAGAAAGATAATGCAAGACATTAAATCAATGAATGGATTTTATTGTCATTGATGTCAACTTGATCTAATCCAATTGGTTATATACAAATTGTCAAAGACTTAAAAGAATCAAAGAGATAAATATTATACTTTCATTAATGGACAAAACATAAACATTCAACAAGTGAATACAAACATTGAGGGGTAGTGCACCTTGACGGACAGAGAAACCTGAAAGTAAAAGTCATAGTGATGCCCGAGATGGAAACCCGACAAGAATTACCGATGAGTAGAATCACAATAATTATCGACGAGCATAACTTCATAGTGATGCCCGACGGACAGACAACCTCAGCAGATAGACAACTCCGATAGACAGATAGACAGACATACAACCCCAATGGAGATGCCTAAGGAGAACTAAAGTGTTGACAGAACCTAACAAGAGTTCAAACACTGAAAGGAATTGAAGTTCAGAAATGACAAAATACTTAGCTGGCAAGAGCTAAAGATAGAGTTAGCTGGTTGTTAACATTATTTTCATTGACAAGTTAAAGCCATAGATAAGTAAAAGATTATAAGTTATTTTATCCTGTTGTCAAGGAGAAATATACGGGATAAATTGAAGAAAAGCTTTAAATCAAGATTGGCTAAGATTGTGGATCATGCAAAGAAAAAGAAAGTCAAGAACTTAGAAACAGTGATATCATTTTTATAAAGAGACAATCTAATTCATTATGAATTAGGGGAGTGAATAGAGAAGAATGATGCTGGAGAGAAACTGATGAAGAACAACTTCATACAGTACTGATCAATCAAGCCAAGGAAAGAGGTAGAATATTTATGTGGACACTGCGTTACAAAGAAGCACAACATCACTGAGAAGAAAGAGGTAGAGAAAAGGTATTGAAAATATACATTGATTAGAAACGTATTATGAGCTTACAATAGGTTTGAAAATTTTCAAGTCTAAGTTGTATGTGTGAGTAGATCATTTAGTGTTTCAATTTAACCATTGGATCAGAAAGTCTCTTAACTGAGCAGGACATAACAATCCTTTATATATTGAGATACATCCCAAGGGGTATCAAAAAGTTTGATCATAAATATCATAGAAGGTAGTATATAGATCCCCGATATCAAGTGAGAAACTATTCTATTTAAATCCTCTAACAAGGTCACACCTAACAGTGTGTTTGTAACCTTTAACAAGGTTGGCTCTTGACCGACCTCACTTGAGAAGAGTGAAAATTTTGGGTTACCAGTCCCAAGTGGTTTTTCCCTTAACAGGGTTTCCATGTTAAAAATCCATGTGTCAATGTGTTTATGAGTCATTACTTTAGTATTTTGCATTACACATAACTAATCTGGATTGATCAGTATACACTAAGAAATTTACTGATTTTGGTAAATGAAAGGTTTCTAGCCGGTAAACAATAAGAACAAGGTTTAAAAGTGAATTCTGAGCAGTAGTTATTTTTTAAGATTGTTTGAAGGCATTAATCAGACTGAAGATAACTAAAGGCTTAATACTGTGGTACTAAGTTTTTGGGTTGATTTATTGGAATATTTTTAAGGCCACTGATTCACCCCCCCCCCCTCAGTTATTCTAATAGTAATATGATACAAGCATCCATGAATTTACATGCCCAAGGGGAATGATAAATAGGAAATCCCAAGTCAACAAATCATCTTGAAACAAAATACCACTCCCATTACCAAGAGACCATCTTAAAGCTTTAGGGAAAGGGGACTATTTTATAAATAAATTTCAATTGAGAAGAACTAATTAGAACAACATAGTCATCATGGTTAAATTCACAAAATATGTTATATCTACCTATGTATTTGATAGAAATAATTCTAGTATATTCATTTTTCTCTATTAATTTACATATACATAATTATATAGCAAGAAATACATTATTGGATTCTTTTAATTTTTTCTTCTTAGACCACCAAACCTCTTAGGAAGGAAATTATGATCCTAAAAAATACCAAGAGCATCCAATTCTTATTATTTTTACTATTCCATGTAAAATATTGCATTGGATATGTTTAATCTTAATCAGAAACCCTGTGGGAACCTTGATTAAAATTATAGCATCAACAAGAACATTTTGAAGGAACATTTTAATCAGTTGTAACTTACCAGTTGAACTCAACAAAGTTCCTTTACAACCCACCAACTTTGATTGGAATCAATCCAATAAACCATTCTAGGAGTCTAAAAATAAATTGGTATACAAACAAAGATATTAAAATATTTTTTTGGTAGATCAAATACTAAACATTCCAAAATTGAAAAATCTATGTTTCCTATGATTCAGGATATTAAAGAATATGATAGAGCTTTTTGGGAGGCTAATTATCTACCTAGAGGCCACCTCATATTTCATTCAAATGTTCTTTACATTCTCATCTTATCTTATGGTAGATTCCACCATGAAAATAGTTTAATTAAAAAAACTAGTGATGTTCCAAAAAACCCATGAAGAAGAGGAAGTAGAAATCCTCTTTAGATTACTAGTCAACACTTCCCTATAAATATACCACCTCAAAGCTTCATGTGTGAGGATAAAAAATAGAGAGATAGATGAGGTCTCCTCTCATGATGGCCTACAAACTACTAAATAAGATCGAATCAGAGGCATTAAATATGAAAAGGAACTTTGGAGTAGAACCAGGATGGCTTATTATTTGCACAATCTTATTACCAAAACAAAAAGATGAGAGGAGCTTAATGAGGAAATTTCAATTCACACAATCATAATCCTTGAGGAGAACAAATTTAAATAAAAACTTTCCTTCTTTTTAATAGTGAGAGAATCATTATAATCATTAATAGTAAATATAGAGTCATGAATCCGATGATTAAAAATAAATCTACTATGTTAAATAGAGATTATAAGTAGAACAAACTCCTTAGTTTATGTAACCAACACCTTGGAGATAAGTTTGTGTAGGGAGTTACAAAGGCTAATCAGGTAGAAATCTTGAAAACATTAGGCCCCAAAAAGCATTGGGGATAAGAATAGTGAATGTAGAGTTTAGTTACTTTAACTATGTTCTACTACCAAAAATCAACCCAAACAACATATTTTGATGCAATGTCCCAACATATTTTTAAAATGAACATTTGGAAGCCATCAAACCTAGGCACTTAATTTTCATCAAAAGAAAACATAGTGGACCAAAATTCTTCATCGAAGGTTCAATCTTGTTCGAGGATATTTTAGAATTTTTGAAATTTGGAGAAGTAATTTTCCTTAGAAACTCCATCTAACCCTTCAAATATAGGTTATGTTCTTTGTTAAGTATATTAGAGAAATAAATCATAAGACCCCTTCATAATATCTCATCCTTAACAAAATTAGTCATCTTATAAGTAAATTTTTTAATTTTATTAGATACCAAATGCTTCAAAGTGTATAAATAGGTGAACTTTATATTGCAATCTCTACATTGGAGCCAAAGAGAATTCGATTTTTTCTTCAAAATGATTTCCTCCTCTGCAATAATATCATGAAGACTAGAATGAAGTATTATTTTCTTCTCAATAAGCCTAGGGTCTATTGATGTGCATAGGAGCCTATGCTTCAATCCAAGAACAAAAACTTTACCAGAATATGAGAAGTAACGACAAGCTATTTCAATAGTCAATGTATACAGTATATTAATGACAAAATAAGAAACACTATATAGCCCTAGTACTTATAAAGTAGAAAGAAAGAGAACAAAAAATATGAAGGACAAGGATAAATGTCCCAATTTGAAAGAATAGTATGTATAGCCACTCTGCCAAAAAACATTATATACCAAGATTCATTTTCTAATGCAAAACTTTATTCATCTAGAAGAATTGTATTTACTAATTAAACTCAAGAAATTATGTATAGTATAAAAACATACACCAAAACTCCACTCAAGTGAAACATCTAGGGAAAACTATTAAAATGTTTTAATTAGAAAATAAAAAATATAATATGCAATATAAGATGCACTATGAGTCCTATTCACATTGTCATTTTACGTACCCATGTACAACTAAAATGCAATGAAATGAAAAAAAAAATCTCTCACAAATGGAGAAAAGGAGAGTGGAAGAAAACTCTTCTCCAAGATTGATAAAACACATTTCTAACAAGAAAAAGGAAGTGGAAGTACTCACCCCCAAGGGATATGTCTTTTACCCCTAATATCAATCAAAATTAAAGATATTAAGTAGATGTCAAAGGTTTAGTTAAAATGTCTACCAAAATATTCTTTTGTGGGAAAATACTCCAAAGAAAGAACACCATCTTGAAAGATTTTCTAAATGAAATACAATGGATCTGAATATGTTTAGTATATTGATACTCTACTAGGTTGTAAGAAATGTGTATGGAATTCTATTTAGAACACCAAAGATAGTGGGATTATTAGTGGGAAAGACAAACTTAGCCATCAAATATCAAATCCAAAGAAATTCTTATCTAGCCAAGCAAATTCCTTGATACCTAGCCTCATTCAAGGCTAGTGCAATAGTATTTTTCTTCATGTAAAACCAAGCAACTAGAACAAAACAAATAAAAAATACAAAACTAGAATTAGACTTTTGAACATCTATATCACCAACCCAATCCGAGTTAGTGAAACTCATAATATTAGTAGCACTTGATTTGTGGTGAATTGCAAACTGTGTACTATCCTCAATGTACCTAAAGATAAACTCAGATGTCATATAATGACTTTCATGAGGATCTTGAGAGAACCACGAGAAAAGACCATCAACCAAGGAAATACCAAGATTACTGTATATCAAGTACAAAAGGATTCCAACAAATTTCCTATTAAAGATATAATCAAGTGACATAGTAATGCAATTAGAGGAAAACACAACACCTAACTCAAAATGAGTAGGAGTTGGATTGCAATTATCCAAAAAAATCAAGAGAATACTTCTTCTCAAGATAGAAATAATCGTAAAATAATAATGAACCTAGAGACCAAGGTAGTAATGTAAGAAACCAAGGCCTATCATATCAAATGGCTCTATCAAATCTCATTGAGTATCCTCAATCATGGTAGAAGAACTCTAAGCAAGAATCAAGTCATCTACATAGAGAACATGAAAGAGAATACGCTCATGCCTTTGAATGTAAATTGGAGGACAAGAGTGACATCTATTGAATCCAAAAAAAATGAAAACCTATCCATCGTCTTATACCAAGATCTAGAACCCCTTTTGAGACCATAAAATTAATGATATAACCTACAATAAGTGATGAACATTTCAAATGTCCTAGTGGTTATTTAATGAAGATCTCTTTCTGAAGATCACCATGGAAGAAAGTACACTTCACATCCATCTAATACACTAACCAACCTTTAGATTTAGCAACATAAATTACAAGATGAATAGAATTCATCTTGCTTACTAGAGAAAATGTCTTAGACTAGTGAAAATCCTCAACCTAAGAAAATCCCTTAGCAACTACAAAAGCCTTATACTTATCAATAGAAGCATGAGCTAAAAATTTCATAATATACATCTACTTGCAACGAACCAACTTTCTTCCCTAACGAAGATGAACCAAATCCCATGTATGATTTCTCATCAAAGAAGAATACTCATCTATGATTAAAGAAAGAGGTAAGATTATATGGCAAGGAAACAACAAACTTAGCCCACAAAATCTAATTCTTTCCATAGGAAGAGATAGTAGTCATGGCCCACTACATGTAGCTATTATCTCTTGTGATATATTTTACGAAGGGTGGGGGAGCATGCAACGGGCCCCACAAATCATTCCCATCTTCCGAAACCCTTGGAACCCTTAGAAAAATGTCAAAACCCTTGCCCACTCATTATTATGATAAGTTGTTATGCAATCAATCTTAACGATTATTTTTTATTTGTAATTCTTCCATAATTAAAATATTTATTTATATTTTTTGAAGAAACAAATTATTTTCACAAAATAAATAATTTGAATTCTTACCTTTATTTATAAATTTTATTTCTATTAAATATATATATTACTCCTTTTGACTAATGACATATGTGATTGAACACTAATAAATAAATATACATGAATTATATCAATATCTTATATATCTAGCTTTATCTACCTTAGATATCCAAACCATTTAGATAGTCCAACATTTGGTAAATCATGAGAATTTTTATCTAGAAATAAATAATAAATAATAAATAATGTTAAAATATCAATTCTCTATAAATCTATCTTCAAATGTAAAACTATAAACCCTAGATATAGAAACTCGTTTCTTATGACTTATAAGCAAGTTCCTTTTATTAATCTTAATACTATGAATTCACTTTTACATAAATAATAAAAATAATCTTAATAAAAATCAAAATACCATCAAAATAAAAAAATAAAAAAAGTACTAAAATATGATTTTAACATTTTTCTCAACTTCAGAGAGTATTAAGAGAAGGAATAGTTTATACATAATAATACCCTATTAACTCACACAATCCCTACATTTTGTCTTCCATTATCTTTTAATTGATTGCCTTTCACTCATATTTTCATTGATTATAATATGATAATTAGTAGTCTTCATATCAAATCTCAGTAATCATATATCAGAATCATTATGGTACGAACCTGATGAAAGTGATTCAAGGAAAAATTAAGAGGATGAGGATTATGATAAGGAGACTGGAGAGTTGGAAGACATTGAAAAAGAGAAGTCCCTGGAGACCACAGTTAACCTTGACGACTTAGAGGAAATGGTGAATACGACTTGTAATTCCCATGTTCTTCCTGAAGAGGGATGCAGGATGAACAAGTCCCCTACCCCTAAATTAGATCAGGAAGAGGAAAATGACATGCTGGATAAGGTTAAGGACCTATAGAAAAGAATGACTACCTTGGAAAATCCTATTACCCCCACTGTTTCTAAGGAGCATTTCAATGATGCTATCTCCTCTCTGCAGATTGATTAATAGAATAATGATGAAGTTTGTCATTGGTGTGGCTTCATGTAAGAGAAGGATGAGGAAGAGTACAAAGAAGAAGAAGCAGGATGGCAAGGGCGGCGAGGAACCTGAGGAAGTTGATACCAAAAACTGGGAGAAGATTTGGGAGACTATCTCTAATTCCAAATGATTGTTAATCTATATTTCTCTAGTTTAGTTGTAATGCTGGTTTGGTTTCGGTAGACTTTTTAAACCTTCTGCTATGGTTATTTTTTTTGTCCTGCTAGAAGTGTGTGATTCCTGCCATTAGGCAGAATAACTTATTTTCCTTTATTCTGAACGAGATAGACAATAGTGAGGATAACAGTGATACTGTTGTTAGATTATGGATAGTTGATAATGTTGAACAATTGTTTTTGATTAATTTTTCTCATTGATGGGTTTTAGTGGCTTCTGGTTTTAATAGCCCGACATCTGGTTTTCTGGTCTGAGTTGTAATGTGCTTGTTGTTATCTGATTTCAGGTCCCTTTCCCTACCATCTTAATAAAAAAATAATCATTATAGTAAAATATAACATATATAATCGTACAATGAATTGATTTTATTTATATTACCAAATATTATATAATACAACTTTAGCATTTCAATAGAAATAAAATTTATGAGATCTCTCAAGCTCTAGATTCTCAGCTAATTCTCAATGGCTTCATTTTTATCGTTAAAATGAAAACTTTTGACCACCTCATTCAAAGACAGAAAATAGAGAGGATTCAAACGAAAATGGAACTTAGGTCTTTTTGAATTAACACACTTCTTTCACTATATTAAAACAATGTTTTACGGGCTTTCATCTAATTTATAAGAAGTAGAATAAGAATTAGCTTTCCTCTTTGATAACAAGTAGTTACATGCTACAGATCTGTGTGCAAGTGAAAGGCCACCGCAAAAGATGATACCCGCGTTTGCTAATGGGATATCGCGATACTCAACAGCAATGGCGAATTTCTTCTTTATAATTTTGTTTATTTTGTATTAGTTACAATCCGTCTATTATCGTGTTTATTTTGTATTTGACAATTTTAGTACAACAGGAACAAAAGCAAAAATAAAGAAGAAATGTAGTACTGAAGAGAATGAAGTACCTAATCTATTCAAGGGAAATAATAGTGACGAATATAGTTTTGAGAATGTCAAATTACTGTGGCGTATAAACAGGAATTTAAGGAAAAGAGGATGGGCAATGGCACGAATCAACAGGAGGGTGGAAGCAACACAATGTAAACAATCTGATGAATACCAAGACAGAAATGAAGCAGTGCAGACTCTGCAATTGTTTCCCCTTAATAGAACACAGAGTATGCAATCTAACCAACATCAAGACAGAAGTGAAGCGGTGCAAACTCTCTAATTGTTTCCCCTCGAGCCAATCCATTATTAAGTATTTGGTTCCAATAACAGGAAATGGGTAGTTTGGGTACCAACTCAGCATACTAAAAGAGAGATGCTCAATGAGTAATGGCTTGAATTCGCAGAGGCACTTAAGCAGTCCAACTTCCCATTTTCACTTTCTATTGAATGTCAAAGCTCAAATACAAATGAAGCAGCTCAAAGCTTGCAATAGTTAAAATAATTGTATTCTTAGCACTATATTTGAACGGCCTCTAATTTGGTAATATATAATGCAGAGGCCTATAGCACGTTTATACTTCCGTCCATGTCTAAATGTGATTATACGTGTCCGTGATAAATAACTCACTAGATATAGTTATTATTAATATATTGATAATTCATTGAATAAGATTCTCCATTTTTTTATATAAATATATTATTTAAAATTAATGAATCTATATTTTATAATTTAAAATAAAATAGTCAATTTAATTTAGAGTAATCATTTTAATTTGGAATGTTATTACTCTGTAAACTTTTATAATGTTTTAAAAATGGAATCTTTAATTTAAATAACCACAATAATTATAGTTGGGATTCAAATTAATGACTTTGATAGTCGAGGTGTTGAATAAATCTAATTCTAAAATACATCAGTGTTCTAAAGTTTATCACACAAAGTATAGGGTTTAAAGTCGAATCGAACATTTTGAGGGCAACGTGTAGTTTAGGGGGAAAACCTTCATTTTGAATGGTTTAAAGGATTTAAGGAAAGCTTGAATTGTTGGTAATTGATTAGGGTTATCTCCATCTAGGGTTTATATTTAGGCTTTTTCAAAATTTGAATTAAAACCTAGAAAAATATGGGCCTTAAACAATGTTTGCACCTACATATAAAAGAATGAACTTACAAACAAATTGTCATTGCCAAATAAAAGTTCTATGTTAAAAGAGTCATTTTAGTAAAAAATGAACATTTTCAAAACTATATATCATAAGAAAAAAAGGACGCAAATAGAAGGTATGAAGACAAAGCTTGAATATAGAGTATTATAGAAGAAATTGAAAAAATCATGAAGTACACTAGTTAAACTACAATACAAAGGTTCATAGGGTGGTCAAACGCTTTCTACATGCTCAAAAGATGACAATGAGCATGAACATAGATAAAATGTGGGGATTTGAATGTTCATAATATTGTAAGTTCCATGTGCACAGACAATTCAATGATTTCAAAAACACTAAAGCATGCAAGGCTTTCTAACATCATCCAAATTTTGCAAATTAATCCAAAAAGGCCTAGCAAGTTGGGATTTTGAGGATTTGGGTCTAGTTCTCAATCACATAAAAGTGTTTGAAAATATATCCAACTATATTGTTTGTATCTAAATGCATATTTACATCGCTATGCAAATTAATTAATGAATCGCCATAATGTTAGTGTAATGTAGTAAATTGTAGCTGTTGACTCCTAAGAGGTTGATGCCTAAATAATGAAAGTCATGAAGTTTCATAAAAGTGAGACCAAGTACACCATATGAAACAACCTCTATGGATTTAGAAGTTGATTCTTTATACATATAAGCGAAAAAGGGGCAAAGAAACTGAAAAATAGAAAAGAGAAAATGGGCAAGATGCTAATACAAGGCTTTTACAATACTTCAAACAACTCTACATGTATTTAAAGCTTGCAAGAATCAATGTATGGCTTTTCATGAAGGAATACATGATGCTAGGTAAGATTATCCATACTTAACATGAACACCACTAAATGAGGTATTCAATAGTTCCTAAAAGGATCTGGAATAAGAACTCACACCAAAAGTCACACAGTAACTAGCCACTCTGGGGAATTGATTCCTATAGGTACAATTCATTTTTATGTCAAAAGTACATGAAAGAGTAAATGACTACATGGTCTTTGTTTTTAAGCATAAGTGAAAGCCCAAGAGACCAACATTAATAAAATAGACCTACTACAAAAGAAATTAGCACATAGCATATTGATAATAAAATGGGACAAATGAGACACATGCACACTTCCAATGATTTATTTAAAAAAAATACACTAAGGCTAGAAAAAGGATTAAAAACTACAATACTATTTTAAAATACATGCTTTATAATTTAGTTTAAAGTTAAAGTCCTTCTCCTAGCATGGAAGAGGCATTACCGATCCTCTCCCACTCTTTTATAATAGATATTGGGTTTAATAGGGAAATAGTTTCCCCCTTTTTCTATGATGATCATGATATTGTCAATCATGGTAGTTCCTAATGACTTGATATGCCAAATATATGTACATTATCAATTGTCACATTTTTTGGTATGGGTGCCAACTATGTTGACTCTCCAAATAACATCATTTTTTATTCCTGGTAAAAATAGGTTATATGGGGACCTGAAACTCCTTACAACCGTTATAAAAAATAAATAGGTGATAAGTCCACTAAACTAAAAAAGGACTGAATCCTAGCCAACGAAACCTAGGACCAACACCAAAAAACCAAAGAAAAAAGATAGAAACCAACTAAACTACCCAACAACCAAAAACCAAAAAATGATCTAGCAAAAAAGCAGGGGAACAAGAGGACCTAGACAAAATCCAGAAGAGTGCCCTCTTCTTCCTTCATAGCCTCAGACATCTTCTTGATAGCAGCATTGAAGTTTGAGAGTTCCAAGATCCTGTCTTGGATTTTCTTCTTTTTAGCAGAATGCATGCGCTTGCCCTATCTAGCATCCTCCTTATCATCATTATCATCTTCAATCTTCATAGTAGGAGACCAAACATCCAACTTTGGTTTAATGGTGCTAAAGCACTCCATAGAAAAACCCACAAAAATGTTATTATCCTTCATGTGCTTCTTCAAAGTGTTCTCCAGGATGTCAAATATGTCTTGTAGATTCTTCATATTATTCTCCTCCTCTTTGTCCTTTTACCATCAATCCTGACCAACCCAGATATCAGATTTCCCTGTAGAATATCAACTTTAGCAAAGATGGAACAAAATCTAAGATGGAGGCTTTTTATTTCCTTGAAGACCCATTTCATAAGGTGGAACGAGTACATCGACATTGCCTTCACTATTTGGAGAACTCCAAAAGGGGGTTCAATTTTTTCATCCATGTCATCTTGAAGGAGTTGCACATTCCATTCGTGCATGTCTACTGTTCTAGAAAAAAGGAATTTTCCTAGAACTAGAAGGGACATTACCCTTCTCAAAATTTTCCAGACCAGGGGTATCATCCTCCTTCCTTACCAACCGCACCTCCATGACAACTTCAAGCTTCGGAGAAATGGGAACATCATGATCTTCAAAGCTAGTATAGTTGACCAATATAGGAACTTTCTGACCACCCACATCGCCCTCAATGTATTCAGGTTCAATCCCTTTATCCTTGGTGATATGGGCAAACACAAACTTTTTGTCATCATCGCTAGAAACACTCACTAAAATTGACAGGGACTCCTTACTCTCATCTTTAGACTCAGAGTAGGGGATATAATCAGTATCCTCATAACCGTCAGCTCTCTTGACATCAGAGTCTTTATCTATACCTTTAATTTTTTCAAATCTTAATTTTTTAACAGTCGGCTCTGCAATATCCTCCTCCACCCGAATCTATTTACCCGAGGCCTTAGCAAAAGCACAGTCTATAGGAGAGATAATAAGAGGGATGCTAACCACAAATTTCTTAACATGCTCAAGAATTAAAAGATTGAGGCCCTCATGGAGAATATGACTTCTCTCTATTTTCCTTTGGTCGATAATACTATTATGGAGAGAATGCAAAAGGTAAAAAGGAAATGAAACCCTAACCTTGTGCCTGAAATGGTAGAGAAACACAAAATAGTATGAATGAGCCCTTTTATACCTCCTATCAAGTGAGATATACTACATAACAGAATTAATCACCTTGAACTAGAAATCCTTGATGGAGTCGACATGATAACATCCCCCTGAATCTTTCACCAAACTTTTGACCTCTTCCTTGTCCTTTGGGAAGTGTTGGATACCCTTCTGGGATATCTTCTTATCTCTGTAAAAATTCATGCCCTTAGTATTCACACAAGTTACCTTAGCAATAAGGTCTTTGGTAATTTTAATGGTCATTCCCCCAATAACCACAGTACCATCCTTCCAGCTCTCCACAAAATCTTTCATGAATGCATCTTTAGATCCATGAAGGTGCTCAATGTAGGTAGTGAGGCCACCCTTGTTAAGCTTATCCCAAACATCAATATAATTGTTCCATTTTTTATAGTTTGTTAGTTCCTTATGGTTAAGCCCACCACCCATGATAGCCTCCATGAAGAGACTCTCAATAGAAATGGTGGAAACAAAACAGAGATAGAGCACAATAGCCAAATTAAAATTGTAAAAAATTCTAGTATACGCATGTTTGAACTTAGAAACCTTGGGAAAGAGAAGACTTTCCATAACCCTTTTAACTACATTTGATGAATCACATATTTTCATCAGGGCTTTTTGAGATTTTCCAAATCTACTCTTTTTCTGTGAGTCAGATCATACGCCAACTTGGCCTTCACCTCAATGGTCAAATCACTACCACCATGCCAGGTCATGATGTCCTCGGCCTTAACAACAATGTTTTCCAAGGCATCCACATTTAAATTTTCCTCCCTGAATTTATGCAAAATAGTGACTTTCTTGAAAGAATGAATGATTATGTGAGCCTCACCAATAATTGCATTGATAGAGCATGATGGCTTAGTAATTCCTTTTATGCAATTCAATATATTAATCAAATCACCTTCAATCCACACATTAAAGGGATAGTTGGCCATGTCATCCCAAATTATGCCTCCACTCTCAAAAATAACATCGTTGTCTTGGAAAGAAATCTATGTTTTCCATTTTTTTACTTAATGTAATCATTCATTTTTAGATGTAGTATTGTTTTCCAGTTTTTCAAATCTTGAAGGAATATCCACATGGCCTAGAAATGATCCTTTGTATTTAAAGAAGTTATCCCAATAAATATAGAAAGACACAACAAACAATATCAACACATCTCACATGAGAAAGTAACGCTGAAATTTTCTGCTTTGCGATGAGTTTGGAATGTGTGGTGTTTGTTGGTTCCCAAATCAACAGATTGGAAAATTATAAGGGTATGCCAAAATCTATGTTAAAACTCTCCAACTGATTTGGCAAACGAAGGTGATTTAACTCAAATGAGGTTAAACTCCCCTACACTTCAGGCTTTGCAGGACCTAGGAGGAAAAAACCTTCTCGCCAAATTATTCTCGTAGTTGATCCTTTTTATAAAATCTATTGTCCTTTACTTGTAACCTACTTATATCTTATATGTCAGAGTGGCATTCATATTTAATATATACTAGCTTACTTTTCTAATTTCTTGATCTCTTTTAACTTCTTGATTATTTACTTCTATTTCTGATTTACAACTGTCTTAATTTATTAACTCTAACTTCTTCGTCTTTGGACTATATGTATTTTATCTACTACTAGTTTCTAAAATAGTTTACTAACTAATTACTTTTTGTATTCTACTTCTTCACATATATTCTATAACTATCAGTATTTCTGATTTTATTTTTGGATAATTCTTAATGTAGTTTATATGTATTTGGACTGGTGCCTTCTTCTCCTTTGTGTTATAGATTCACCATTCTCCAGACCCTACTTATAACTCTCAAAGACAATTTTTTAACCCTCCACGTGGATGAGTGTCACAAATATCTAACCCTTAATATTATGATTACATGTTTCAAATTGAATTAATCTGATTGAATTTAACTCTCCTATGAAATAACAATCCGAACAAGATACAAGCACTCAATTTTTGTTTGAGATGAATCTCAGTTTTTTACATGTGGATTTAAGATAGCAATCATTCACCATAAATTATAATCACAAAGAACTGATCAAGAGGAAAAACTATCTACTGGTCAATTGAAAAGAAGAAAACTAGAATCTTTTATTGAATAGTGTTTGTATTAAATTGTGTATGTGGATCTGAAGTTGTAAACCTAAATCTGCCCCCTTTTTCAATCACTTAATTTCCCTTTTATAAACACAAGCAATCCCATTTGATCAGTTATAACTTTTGGTGATTTAGAAGTGTGATTGTTCAACTCGAAATTAGTTATCCCTAGTAAACTATACAACCTTTCTCATAAAACTAAAAGTCATAATTAAATTTTACAAAAATTTAATCTTGAATTTGTTGTCTATTTGCAACAATGATTTACACTTGTATAATTTATTTTGCATACAAAACATCTATCCAAAATAATTACATTTACAAATGCCAAATCATGGTGTACAGACATAAAACCCCAACGAAAAGAACCCTAGACATAATAACCTGGCCACAACAACCCAAGGACAAAATGAACACGGTCATAACAAACCAAGACAAAATAACCCATGGTAAGGATAACCCATAGACATAATAACCCAAATGACCATAAATAGTCACAAACACTATTTATTAAACTAAATTATAAATATGATTACACAAAACATAAACAAGCATGAAAAAATGTAAAGTAAAATTAATCTTTAAGATTAAAAAAAGGGTATGTGGGGCATCATAGAGCCTATTTAGGTCATTTTTAGACCATATATCCATTATATATCCTTATTATAGCCTTAAACACCTTTAATATGCTTAAATAACCTATAAAATGGTAAATAATTATAAAAATAAAAGCAATTTCGTGGTAATTAGATAATTTAGAAGAAGGTCTACAAACACGTTACAATGTCGATGAAGTATTTGTATTTGAGATCAATAAACTTGTTGCATTACCTTTCGTGCCTCCAATAGATGTACAATTGATGTATTTGAAACACTTCTACAATCTCAATATTATATAGAACATGAGGAGTCTCTACAACTCATAATTAATTATTTTGACGACACATGGATTGCCAGACTAACCAGAAGAGGCAATAAAGAATCACCGAAGTTTCCAATCACAATGTGGAATTCTATTTATCTATTCAAGATGATATTCCCGAAACCATGAATACTATTGAGGGATGACATAGAGGATTTAGTGAATTACTTCAAGCATCACATAGCTCAGTCTGGAAATTGATCAACGCAGTGAAAAAAGAAGAGGGTCTCCAAGAGAATAAAATAGAGAAATATATGATTGGATACACTTGGCAACCAAGTAGGAAAAAATATTGTGAAATCAAAGAAAGACTAAATAGATTGGTTGATGGTTTTGACAACCATGACATTTTAGATTATATAAGAGGCATCATACATAATTTGACTCTTTAATTGAAAGTTTGAGTAATTAAGTTTTTCAATAACATATATGTAATTTATAAAAAAAATTCCTTTCTCTTTATTCTTACAAGAATATTCTATCCACGGTTTATTTTGGATCGAGTTATTTTGACCCTGGTTTATTATGGTCCTGGGTTATTTTTCCCTTGGGTTATTCTGGTCGGGTTATTATATCTAGTCTTATTTTGGATGGGTTGTTATGTCCTACAAGCCCAAATCATAGCTTTGGGTAGATCACTTTCTGCACATTTTGTAATTAATTCACTCCATGCACTCTGTCAAATTGTTGATGTGCCTTACCCTTTTATCCACATCATGCATATATATCTATTAGAACATTTATAACAACTTCATCTAATTAAAATTTTCTTTATACCATATATCTCCATGGATGTCTTCTTGTTTGAATTCTCTCCTCTCCTCAGCAGCCACATACAACCATATTGAGTCAAAATTTGCATACAACATTCCACCCTATATTTAGCATACTAGATTCCTGTTAATCTCTAAGTTCTGTTGATGATTAGTGACCAACACTTACTCATTCAATTAGGAAGTTTTAGTTGGCTACCATTGTGGCCGAGCTAAAACTATGCAAGGCTGAGAAACATTGCTGAGAGTTTTTTTAGTTTGCCTAGTTACATTGCCGAGCCGAGTAAGACACAGAGATATTAAGTGCCAAGTGATAGATAGTCAGGTGCTGAGAAGGACAGTTTTTGTATACATGTCTAGAATGATACAAAATTTGAGGATAAGTGATCTAGCCGACTTATATAAGCTTTATGGGCCGACTTATGTATGCATTTAATATTCTTATATGGAGTTAGTTATGCATTTAATTGTTTTATCCTATGCATGAACATTAATTGTAACACCATCAAGATATGGGTATTAGATCTTGATCGTTGATCTAGATCACGCTATCAGATCTGAATAGGTATATTAGATTGCTTCTAAACCCTATTTTTGTGTGTGAGGAGACAACAGAGCAATTGTCTAGTGACTTCATTTTGAAGTGAAATGCACAGAGGGTTATTTTGTTAAGGAGCAGAGATGAAGCAAAGTAATAACACGATGAGCAGCAGAGTAAAGTTATATCATATTATGAGATCATAGAAGGTACTGGAAAGAGGAGATCCATCATCATCATCAGAGTGCATAATGAAGGATCAATACTTGAGACATTCTAATAATTGTATCAGGTGAAAATATATTAAGAGAGTGGTTCTAGAAGACCTTTCTTTATCTCCTAACAGAGTGCTTACTTTATTGTAAGTTGAAATCCTTTAATAGGGTAGATTGTAATGCTCTTAAGATCTTAACCAGGCAGACCTTTAATAGGGCAGATTACATTTTGTAATCAACATTTGTAACCTTAATAGGTATACTTTATTATTACATTAGTGGAGAATTTTGTGGGTATCATCTCCACCCCAATTTTACCTATTTGGGTTTCTAGGTTACCAAGTTATTGTGTTATGTGCTATTTATTTCATTGTGTGGATGCTATCTGAGAATACATTAGATTCATATATGTATGAATGTGGATCAGTTTGTTTTAAGTGTTTAATTTTGAAGATCTGATTCACCCCCCNTTTTGAAGATCTGATTCCCCCCCCCCCCCCCCTCTTAGTATCTTGCTTTCCCATTATTGTATTTCCAACAATTGGTATCAGAGCTTAGTTCTCTAAAATGGTCATAATCAGCTTGAGAATACAAATCTTGAAATGGAGATCTACAAGATGGGTAAAGTCATTGAAAATCAAAAGATTGATATTCAGCTATCGCTACAACAGCTTGAGATTGCAAGACAAGAATTAAATAAGTCCTTGACTACAAGGAGAGATATGGCCAAACTAATGAATGACACTCATTATCAGGAAGAGGACACCACAAATCTATTTTAGAATGGAGATTCTACTGATAGAAATGCAACAATAATAGATCTACTAGAAAATAATAATGCACTATGTGAAGAAGTCTAAAACTTGAAAAAGGAACAAGAAGCCCAATCAATAAGAATGTGTGAAGTTGTTGAACAAAAAAAGAAAGTCGAAGATGAAAAGGCTATGGCAGAAGAAGACAAGAGAATGCTTTCTACTAGACTTGATGAAAGAACACATGATGTGTAAACAATGATAGTCTATCAAGTAGACATGGCAAATCAACTACTACTTGTGAATCAGGAGATCAACAGAAAAGACTTGGAGATTGTAAATCTCAGATCTGAGAACAGTCAATTGAAAGATGAATTTAGATCTGAGAAAGAACTTAATAACAGAGTGAATGATCCAAGTGCAGCTATGAGCTACTTTGAAGAACTGGTGGAAGCATCAAGAAGACCTAAAGATTCTTCTGGATTAGGTCTCATTGGGAAACATACAACCACTAAAGATGGAGAATCATCTAAGATAGGTGAAATAAGGCATGGAAAGATGAGAAACAACAAACCTGTTTGTCATCACTGTGGGAAAATAGGTCATACATCAAGCATTTGTCGAAGAAAGAATGGTAAGTCCAATCTGAAAACTAACTTTAATGGTTACTACTTTAACTGTAATAAGTTTGGACATCAAGCACGTGAATGTAAGGCAAAGGAAAGCAAAACACCTAGACTCAATGGTAATTTCTATAACTGTCACAAATATGCTCATAGAGCACAAGATTGTAGATCCAAAGGTAAATAGCAGTGGACATCTAAGGTACAAGAGAAATCACCAAGAAAAGGCAATAATCACAATTGGGATTACAATACATGGCATAGTTTTAATTACTGTGGTGAGTATGGACATGTTCCAAAAGAATGCATAAGGATACATTTCAGAGGTAAGTCCAAAAGTCGGATGAATGGAAGCCTAGTTTGTCACAATTGTCTAAAAATTGGACATACAAGGAAATATTGCAAGACTAGAGTACCTGCTCCTACTGTTGAGCAAATAAGGGAACAGATGAACAAGACATGGGTTAGGAAGTCTGAACCATGAAGTAGTGAAGCTAATGAAGCCGAGGTCACCCAATCCAATGGATCAAGTGATCACATCGTCTCAAACTAAGAGAAAGAGGTATGTAAGGAACTATATTTAAAATTCTTATCTTACATCAGTTCCTAACATGAAATGTACAAAAGTCCATACTTGCATATGTTAAGATGCACCAGGACATATTTTGAAGAAAAATTCCGAGATGAGATAATTTCACTAATAGGTGCCAAGTACTATTCATGGACACTAAAGCCGAGTTCTTTAGTGAGTGCCGAGTTTTGTTGGCCAAGTAAATTTTGTGAAGGCCAAGTTTAGTGAGGCGAGTGGGATGCAAAAGATGAGGACAGCTGGCTTGCACTAATTCAACAGGTAGAATATTCAATGCTCACCTACCTCAACCTTTCAAAGCTTATAAAGGATGAACAGTCGACATTTCATTTTTACCTTGCAATTTTTACTATTTACATGGCGATTGAAGTAATTTCAAGAATTGATCTTAACAAAGTTAGGTATGAAGATTTCACCAGCGTGCCATCGGTAGTCCTAAGGTGAAGAGTACGAAGAGATAGTTGCCAAGGTATAGTGTTTTACATCTCTCAAACCCTAATTTCAAAATTATGGCTGCAATTTCTTCCGCACCAGCTAAGAGTATGGAGGCAGAACCAGAACGAATTCAGTTGATACGGAGTGATGAATGTGAACCTCTCAACTTTTGAGCCATTCCTGAAAGTGTGATTCAAAGTGATTTAACGAGAGCCCTCTCATCAATTCCACCCAAGGTAATCATGATTCATGATGTTTGATTGTGTTATATAGTTAAGATTGGAGAAGTAGGAGATAGAGAATTGAGGAAATCCTACAGAAAATTATCTAAAAATGGAGTTCTGAAGGAAGAATTCAAACATTTAGCCGAAAAAGGGTTAACTCGTGCCCTATATTTTCCCCAAGGTTTCAAAGATGAATGGATTAAGGTTATCCTTAGCTGATTTCATGACATGTGTATGTTGTTAGATAATGGACCAGTCAGGATCACCAAAAGCATTATTCATCGAGTGACTGGATATCCTGTAGTGAACGGGAAATGGACAATGAGAGATAACAACAAAGAAGAAATTACATTAAACACTTGAGCAGTATGGAACAAAAGAGGTATGACTATCTCTACAATTACTGACCTAGAACTCAATTTTGGAGTAAGGGTAATAGCACACAAGTTCTATTAGTCTAGCAGATTGGATAGTGTTTCTTGTACAGCCATTGATCAGGCATGGAAAACTGTGAAGAAGAGTTACACATATGATCTTGCTGAGCTACAATAGACACAGTTAGCCAAGAACCTAGCATCAATCAAAAAGGCTAAGAGCTCATCATGTAAGTTTGGTTCTTTACTAGTCTGTATATTTTTCTACATTCAAGATACATTTCCTACACTGGGAAATATTGTTTGGAAAAAGGATAGGCCCATAATAGTTCAGATTAGTGAGTGTATTGAGAAACTAGGGAGTAATTTCAATAGAATTATGGGGAGCTATTTTGTAGAATTCAAGAAGAGAATGAGATTAAGGACTAGGATTCCTAAGTCACTAGTGGAGAAGCACTATGAAGAAAACTATTTTCTAGTTGATACAGATAATACTTATATTAAGGTAGTGACTCCTAGTATAACATGCTTAGAACCATTTCCATATGAAATCAATATTGATGAAGCATCAACTGCCATCACTGCACTCCTAGCTGAGGCAATGTATACTACAATAGAGAGATTTCTAAATTTTGATGAAGCTAAGGATAAAATTTCTAGAAGTTTGAATGAAGGAACTATGGAGAGGAAAAGAAAGAAGATTGTGAAAAACTTGAAGAAAATGGTTGGCTTAGGTAGTGATGAAGAACCTGAGGATGAACCTTTAGGCCTGACCACTGGACAAGGTGAGGATATTTCTACAGAGGAGGAAGTAAGTGAATCAGAAGAGGTTACTAAGAAATCTAAGGGAAAGAAACCATCAATTGTTATAGTAACCAAACCGAGCAGAGAAAAACCCAAGGTTACACCTCTTGCAGCTAATCATCCAAGGACAAGAGCATCTACTATTACTTCCCTTGTAGAAGTGCAAACAAAAGTGTATGGTAAAAGGAAAGTTGCAGAAAGCAATTCTAGAAAGGAAGCAAAGGTTGCTCCTAAGGCTGAGTTGAGTAAGCCAACAAAAAGACCAAGAAGGAGATTAAATTTGGGGATAGACAGTGATGAGGAGAAGATAGAAACTGATGAACCCAGAAACATACCTAAATCTTAATTCAAGAAACCAGCAAGTATTGATGAGGTATGTGACACTTTGAGGAATTCAGCAGGGTTAGCAACATTTAAGTTTCTTAATTATGAAAAGTTGAAAATTGCAGATAGGCACAAAGTAGAGGAAGCACTCTTGGACATGATGAGTACTTCCAAATTAACTCCTACAGAGATAGAAAATCATGTGCCAAATGAACATTATGATTTTATGTCAAGCAAATGGGAATTTTCACTTGCCACAGAAAGATAGATCAGGGAAGGAACTCTAATACCTGAGCTCACCTCAAAGCAAAGAGTCAAATTTATTGAGGAGTACAATAGTAGGTTTGTTCCTAAACTTAGAGGCTATGTTGTTCTGAAGAATGATATAGAAGGTGTAGTACAAAAAAGCACAATGATTTGGAAAGAGATCTTTGGACTGATCATTCCAAAAGATAAGAAATCTGGTGAAGGGACATCCGAGCAAAAGACAAAAGAATTTGAAGTGAGGACTACCCCGGAACCATAGGTAACAAAAGATCAAACTTCCATAGAACAAGGCAAAACCAAAGATGCGTTAGATACAACAAACTCTGTTGATCTAACTGCAGACAGTCCTAAGGATTTTATAGTTGATGATCCAAGCAATTTGAATGCCGAGGAACAAGAGATGCTGAGTGGTAAAGATACTAATTTGCCTATTAAGGCAACTAATACTGAAGAAGAAAAGTCCACAGCATCTTATGAAATTATTGAAGTTGTCAATAATTAGAAAAGTGAAGAGAATCAACAAACAAATGAACATGAGGTAACTTCATAGAATCCACCTATTTTAGAGTTTGTGAAAACATTTTTAGATAGTGGAGTAGGGAGGAAGGATACGGTTGATGAGCCTAAAGAAGAAGAGGCAATGCAAGTGTTGGTTGATCTACCACACTCTGCATCATCCACTCCCACTGGTTCTAAAATTGGGAGTATGCCAAACCCCCAGACAATATTGACATAATTAAAAGAGGCATTGGATGTTGACACTGTCAAAGGGAAAGATATTATGCTACCCATCATAAGTTCTCCAGAGTTGAAGAAGAAGAAAATCTTGAAGAAGAAGTCTCAGATTTTAGATGTAACATTAGAGGAAGTCATTGTGATTCCACAATGGGATCCCAATGAGTTATCTTTTGAACAAATAGAGACTCTTCAAGAATTACTTAAGAGGAAGAAGAGACATGAAGAGATGAAGATAGAACAAAAGCAAAAGCAGGTGTTGCATGACATCAAAGACATATTTACAAAGGCTTTTGACTTAAAGGATGAAATGCCTCAAGCTTCAATCATTGATCAGCTAGTCAAAATTATACAAAAAGTAACAGATGAGGACATAGACAACAATGAGAAGCTTCTACAATGGTCTAGGAGAATATTTAAGAGCAAAGTTCTAGAGAAAATATCAAAAGAGATAGCAACAAAATAGGTTGAACTTTCTATTCTTGTAGAAACTTTAGAGAAAGTTACAGCCAATGTTTATTCTTTGTATAGAAAATTATGTGATGTTGAATTTTTCACAAAGGATAATCTATAGCTTGTTGAGAAGCTACAGTTAGATTTGAGATCAACTGGTACTACTTTAGGTAAAGACACTACCTCTAGTTCTTTACATTTTAATAAGTTGATAAATGCACAATAGAGAATAGCCGAGCTTATGGCTGAAGATGGTCAAATAAGGGCCAAATTGATAACTATTTAGACAAGCCTCTTGCCTCACTTGGAGGTAATACAGAAGGAACTTTCAAAATAAAAGGAGTTATCATAGAGCAATGCAAATCTATTGACTGCAAAAATTTTAGTAAGTCTAGCTGCCAAGCTAGAAATCAAATTGGAAGTTATGAAGATTGCAAAGGAAAGCTGGGATACCACATTTGAATCCACCCTATAGCTTCATAAACAATTTTTTGATAAGTACAACTTAACCCCACCAGTAATCAATGACAAAAACAAGGGGGGAGATGGTAAGGAAGTATGAAAGGGTATAGTATGATACATCACTATAGTACAGGTACACTTGTATATAAATTTTTCAGCAGCATGTAAACTTGTATATTATTTCTGAGTATATTCCTATGGGGAGTACTTTGTATACTTAGGCAATATTTTGATAAAGTAAATGGAAGTAATGATAAGTGTTTTTTCCACTAATATCAAAGGGGGAGATTGTTAATCTCTAACTTCTGTTGATGATTAGTGACCAACACTTAGTCATTCAATTAGGCAGTTTTAGTTTGATATCACTGTGGCCGAGCTAAAACTATGCAAGGTCAAACAACATTGCCGACAAGTTTTTTAGCTTGCCTAGTTACATTGCTGAGCCGAGTTACATTGCCAAGCTGAGTAAGACACAAAGATATTAAGTGTCAAGCGACAAACAATTAGGTGCCGAGCAAGACAGTTTTTGTATACATGTTTGGAATGATACAAACTTCGAGGATAAGTGATCTGGCTAACTTATATAAGCTTTTTGGGTCAACTTATGTATGCATTTAATATTCTTATACAGAGTTAGTTCTGCATTTAATTGTTTTATCCTATGCATGAACATTAATTGTAACACCATCAAGATATGGGTATTAGATCTTGATCGCTGATCTAGATCTCGCTATCAGATCTAAACAGGTATATTAGATTGCTTCTGAACCCTATTTTTGTGTGTGAGGAGACAACAGAGAAATTGTCTAGTGACTGCATTTTAAAGTGAAATGCACAGAGGGTTATTTTGTTAAGGAGCAAAGATCAAGCAGAGTAATAACACAGTGAACAATAGATTAAAGTTATATCAGATTATGAGATAATAGAAGGTACTGGAAAGAGGAGATCTATCATCAGCATTAGAGTGCATAACGAAGGATCAATACTTGAGACATTCTAATAATTGTATCAGGTGAAAATCTCTTAACAGAGTGGTTCTAGCAGACCTTTCTTTATCTCCTAACAGAGTGCTTACTTTATTGTAATTTGAAATCCTTTAATAGGGTAGATTGTAATGATCTTAAGCTCTTAACTGGGCAGACCTTTAACAGGGTAGATTACATTTTGTAATCAACATTTGTAACCTTAACAGGTACACTTTATTATTGCAGTAGTGGAGAATTTTGTGGGTATCATCCCCAGCCCAATTTTACCTATTTGGGTTTCTAGGTTACCAAGTTATTGTGTTATGTGCTATTTATTTCATTGTGTGGATGCTATCTGAGATTACATTAGATTCATATATGTATGAATGTGGATCAATTTATTTTAAGTGTTTAATTTTGAAGATCTGATTCACCCGCCCCCTCTCAGTATCTTGCTTTCCCATTATTCTATTTCCAACAATTCCAACATATGCACCAAAAATTAGAGGACCGGAAAATCTTTTCTTGCAAGAAATCAATTGGTTATATCCACATGTTTCCATGTAGATTTCATTTCTGAGAAACATTCCACTTATGTTGTATGTGTCTTTTGTGTCCATATGTACATCTATTGTCTGCATTTTATTGAGCCAGCATCGCTATATGAACTAGTTTCCTTTGATGTGATTACATCTTTGTGCGGCATTTTGTTAGTCAGTATGAGAGATGTAAATTTACATATGTTTGTTGAGGAAATGAAAAATTATTTACACTACTTGTAGATACCACTTCCATAAATGTCAATAACTTATGTTGAAGCTTTTCATTTATATTGATATGGAAGAATGCAAGATCTGATTCAATAACTATCATTGTTTAAAGAGATTTTCAAATGCTTCAAACCGCACTTTAGCGCACATTTCTATCTATGAAATTGTATTTCTCTGAGACGTTTTGTAATCAATTTATAACTTTTCTGTCAAACAATTTTCATATGATGTTTAAATGCTTGTATATTTACTTTGGAAATCTATTTCTGTGACTCGTGTGTGTTTCCACATACTTACATGTGCATCTCTGCAATCATAAGATATTGAATAAAAGGGTTTCTCCATACATTTTAGCGCGTATGTTGTTGGCACCTTATCATTGATGTAAATCACTTTCATTTTTGAAAAGGTTACAACTAAGTGGTAATTTGAAAAAGCATGCAACATGGCATACTTAAAAGTTGACATTGTGATGTGGTCTCTTTGTAATATGGTTACATTGGTAGTTATGTTTATTAGTACTGTTGTGGTAGAGATAATGTGGATATAGATGTAAATTTGTTTTTAAATATGAAAAACTAGGTTTAGAATATTCGACTGTATATGCATTGGATATATTAAATTCCCACTACCTATCATGGCTATTGAGTTGTGTTTAAACTAACATTGGGTGCTCTTAACTTGGTGCTTAGCGTGCCACATGGCATCATCATATGGTGCACTTGAAGTGTTTCATTATTTTAGTTAAATTTTCAAAAAAATGGTAAATATTGTTTTTGGTTCTCTTTATTATTTATTTTGTAAAATGTTGAAACCCTATAGTGCCACCATGATGGATTTCTCAGTTGAACTTGAATTTTTTTTTATCAATAATTTTTGTGGGTTTTTTCATATATTGTAAATCTTCTTCAAACAAATCATTTGGTAGTATTTTTGTAACATCTCATGCAGTGGTAGAGAGAAAGTAATTTTTTGCAGCCTACAAGAGTAAGAGTATGATAAATAGAAAATATAGGAGGCTATAGGAAATTCTCTTATTCAATTTAAAAGTTTTTTAATAAAAAAAATCAGAGGTAAAGTTGCTTCATTTTAGAAGGTATCGCTCATTTTCAAAACTACTTGTGATTTACGTAGTTATTCTATGAAGAAATGATTGGCAGAAGATATATATTCACACATTTCTAGTGTTATTTTTGGGAAAGATGAAGTTATACGAGAATGAAAAAAAAGAAGTTATTAAAATAAATATCATAGTTCATATTTTATTCCTTTTTGTTTAACAAGTATATAAAGAAGGGAAAGTTGAAAGGGCTAAAATATTTTGGTTAGTTAGAATTGGTTTGACTATGAAGGTCATGTTGGAGATTTGCTTCTGTGCAAATAATTAATTGTATGTTTGTCATTGATGACAATATATAATATACAACAGTGTTCTATATGCAATTATCAGTACAGATGTTCTGGAGCTATGCGTGTTCATTTCCATGGTGTATACATGTTCTAGATTCTATTTGCATTCACACCGAGTCAGATATGAAATTTCAGTTGAGTTATGTTAATCAGTTATGACAGTTACAGAGACTGAAGACTATCTGTGAAGAGCTGACATAATTACATTATTTCTTGAGTTGCGCCTATCTTTGGGATATGGATGTTTGTATTCATGTTTAGTTATGAGTTAAATATAATTATCTAAAGGCACCAAACATGTTCTATCAGAAGCGTGAAGTTGGAGTTAATTTGGTGCAGCCAAATTTGTGAAGCGTCGCGTCTATTCAGTCTGAGTTGTGTGTTTCTAAATCAGGTTGTGTGGTTGATGTGGATGGCTAAAGAAGTATTGAAGGGACTCCTAGAGCCAATTAAGATCACATCCTTTGGAGAAGATAATTATAGTAGTTCATTTGATGAACGCCAATTGTGAATGATAAGAAAAAGATAGAAAAAGTACAGAATAGAATGTCTGTTGTTTTCAGATAGTAGAGACATTTCATTCATCAAGAAAAGTTCTATGTGAAGAAGAATTGGAAGTATAAAATAAACTAGAACTAATCAAGATAGCAGGTCTACTCAAACAGTTCATCTATTAGATATAGTGTATATCTGTTCTACTAAACGTTGCAACCTTTATCATTTTAGCAGTGAACTTTTGGATAGTGAGTCCTCACCCCTAACAGGGTTACTTGTAAAAGACTCCTAACAGGGTCTGACCTTTTACTAGGTCTCTGTACTTATTGCATTGTAAAGAAGAACTCCTAATAGGGTTGCAAGATCTCCTAACATAGATAATTATACTCAAGTACAATTCTTTGTGGGTGCTAATTCCCACCAGGGTTTTTACCTATTTGGTTTCCCTATAACCAACATTGTTGTGTTCTCTATTGTATTATCTAAATGTGCATTTGCTTTAGGGTAAAAGCACAATAGTCTGTCACCCCTAAGGATAATTCAGGGTGCTCATTCGCATTATACTCAACCAGGTAGGACTCAACCGAGTTCCACATGACTGAGTTTATATGGGTGCCACGGGCACTGAGTGGTGCCTATGTGGCCTGGGACTCTTAGCCGAGAGCTACTCAACTGAGTATACGAATCATTTTAAAAACCTCAAAATAGCCCGCTAGCCCCTCATTTTCACTTTGAGGGGCTAAGGTTTAGCGTGTGGAGGTGAAGAAGAAAACTTGGACGAGTTCAAGGTAGGTCCCTTTTTTTTGTTTTTTTGTTTTTTTTATTTAAATGTTTTACTATATTTATGAATATATGTAAAATGAATTTTTTTTATCTAGCATTATAATGTAATTGTTTTTTTCTTCATTTTCTAAAAATGAATTTTTTTAGGTTGAATAGGATTGCTATTATTTAAAAACATTCAAACGCAAACCCAAACTTAAACACAAACTCAAATTTACTCATAATTTACCCAAAATTTTGAAACATAAACTCAAACCCAAATCCAAAATTCTAAAACATTTTTACGTAAACTTAAAAGCCTAAAATCCTATAATTTAACCAAAACGTAAACTAAAAACATAACTATGTATCATTTGAGATTATGTAAGGAATTAATTTAGGATATGTATGACTATATTTATTACTTGAGAACGTGCCAAAAATATTTTTATCACAACTTGATCATTCTAGAAATTTTCATTACGTACACAATTTTCAATATTACTACATAACAAAACCCTAGAAGTTTTACGTACTAGGTTACATAAATCAATTTGTATATATTAAAATCTTAAAGTCACTTAAACGTTATGTACATGTGGAATCTTTTTTTGATGTATTTATGCTTAAGGGGATGTCATGAATATATTTGTCCAGATGGACATAGATGTATATTATGTATAGATATTTATGTTAATACATGTACATGTGTGCAATTTTCATTGTTTAAAATTTCTAAACTTTTGTTTAAAAAAATGTTTCATGTTGAAGATGTAAATTGAATTTGTTTAAAATTTAAATATGTATGTAGATCTAGATATTTTTTAATTTTTTAATTTAAAAACATTTTCTTTTTCAACACATGTACATGTATATTTAAATTGATTTCCTACTGAATGTACACATGTATGTGCCCACTTGCAGCGAGTGCACTTTTTACCGCTAGATATTACATTTCTACATCACATGGCTTCTACTAGTTTAGACCCTAACATTTATGGTAGTCAGGCCTCACGGGCATTGTCAAGCCACCATGATACCCCACAGAGTCATGAGACGTAGACAGGAGACTATCATGAGGATGCACGCCGCTCTAATTGCGCTAGAGAGGACGTTACAAAATAGTGCTTCCCTCCCTAATAGGGAGAAATTGATTTCCATTTGTATAGAGTTGATGAGTATGATTCAGAAGGCTGAATCATACAATCCATATGATGATTCATCTATTGATTATTTTTACCATAGCCTATCTAGAACTATTACAAGTACTGTCGGTTGGAGGATAGTTGAGGGGGATGTTACTGTTACTCAGGTTAAGAACATGTTTGGGACCCATTACATAGATAAGAAAGTGGTTAGAGAATATAGGGTCACAAAATGTATAGATCAGTTAGTAGCTCCTTTTATATATCCCAAATGGTTGGCGGCCCATCATATGTGGTCCCAAAAGGATGAGGTGCCCTTATATTTTTGCAAACAATTGTTTGTAGAGTTCCATTTAGGTCATGATGTTGATTACATAGATTTACCTCCACATGCTGGTCAGGGTCGAGGTAGATACCAAGATAAGTGTAGACAACCTAATGCACCACATCCCCCTAGTAAGAGGGTATTGGTGGGTCAAAACCTTTTGGTTCTTCCAAAAGGTTTGGAGACCTACAGTGGAGCTAGACAGGTTGCTACTGAGTATGCACGCGTAGATATGTTTTCTAGCATTGCCACCATCGTGACTCAGGTCGATGAGTTGTCATCTAATCATGTGGGTAGGTACATGCTTAGATCCCAGACAAGCGTAGGTGTTGATCCTTGTAATCCATTTTATGATCCATACATTCGATATGATCTTCTCACTCCATATGAGATATTACGGCTACTAGAGGATCGTTTGTGCGACATGAGCTCCAGTTTAGTCAGTGATCTCCTTGCAACTTACCAGCACATTTCTATGACATATGGGGTTCCTCCATGTGATATTTCTACATTTTTTCTAGGAGACCAGGCCTCAAGATCCTCTACATACAGTAGTCGAGTACGAGGAGATGTAGAGGCAGGTACCTCCAGATAGGAGGATGTCTAGATACATCATATGGCTTCACAACAGAGTGTGGATGATCTTACAGTGCCTCGATAGCATACACAGGCTCCCCTATATTAGACACCTATGACCTCCCGATTTCACACTGGATTCTTAGATTTGCTTATGGATGAGGGCATTGATCCTGAGACAGTGTCCTTACATTCTTCTGAGTTATCTGACATTGGACGTGCATTACACTAGGTACACTTGAAAGGTCATTTAGTTTCAAGAGTCAAGAACAATCAAGTAATTTTGTATTTAATTTATTTATATAAATTCCATTGATATATATAAATTTAACTATATAGTTTTTAAATTAAATTTCAAACCAGGTATAGGACACTATGAGGGGCACTGCATATGGAGATTTAGAGGAGCCTATTGATCCGATTCATCAGGATATAGAGGTAAAATTTAATTTAAATTATTTTTAAATAGTTTATTCATTTTAAGCTTGGTCCAGTTATATTAATTAAATTTGTTTTAAAATTGTTATGTACATATTTGTACATATACAGACTCGGGTCTAGCGGAATGATGATCCACATAGGCCTGCACAGAGTGGTGATCATGGCGGTTATTGATCTAGATTTACACATGAGAGATCTATATTATATACGTGCACATCTGTTTTACATTGATAGTACTTTGATACATTGATATTTACAAGTCCATTTACATTTTTATGTTGATCTATATATATCTAGATATTTGTACATTGTTACATGCAACTTTTATGTTGATATCTAGACATTTACATTGATCTATGTACATGTGTTTTTTACATTGATGCATTGATATTTACAGGTCCATTTACATTGAACTATGTTGATGTTGTACACATGTCTTTTTTATGTTTTATATGTTGATCTATATCTAGACATTTGTACATTGTTACATGCATATTTTATGTTGACATCTAGACATTTACATTGATCTATGTGCATGTGTTTTTTACATTGATGCATTGATATTTATAGGTCCATTTACATTGAACTATGTTGATGTTGTACACATGTATTTTTTATGTTTTATATGTTGATCTAGATATCTAGACATTTGTACATTGTTACATGTCATTGTTTTATTTTGATCTATGTATAAGTCCATTTAGATCTATGTACACATGTTTTATTTTAAACTAACCTTAGAGCAAGTTATGTAATTTTCAATAGATAACAAAATCAAGATCAAAATCAATCATAATCAATCTTTAGTCTAATAGATTTAACAAAATCAAGATCAAAATAAATCATAATCAATCTTAGAGAAAATTACATGTAAATTTTCAATATAGATAACAAAATCAAGATCAAAATCAATAAAAATTTTAATCTTTAGTCTAATAAATATATATAATTTCAAATTTCAAATGTCAAACGTAAATTAAATTCTTGAAACCTAATGAATAGATAGATCTATAGAAGATTTAATCTTAGAGCTCAAATTATGTACATTTTCAATAGATAACAAAATCACTTACCAAAATCAATCAAAATCAAAATTAATCTTTAGTATAATAAATATATATATAATCAATTTCAAACTTCAAAGTTAAATTAAATTCAAAACATAATGAATAGATAGATAAAAGATCTAATCTTAGAGCAAATTATATCATGTAAATTTTCAATAGATTTAACTTTTAGAACAATTTTAGTCAATTATTTTCTATTTACCTAATCAAGTAATTGAACAATTTACCTAATCAATAGATTTAAATAACCTACATGTACTTAATTTAAAACATTTTTTCTAGAAATTGTTCATACTTTTAATACATTTTTAACCAAGTCAATCTAGATCTATTTAACAAACAACCTTTAATAAAATCATTTAGACAATCTGATTGAAATTGTTCAAAGGTATTGAAAGTTCCTCAAGGTCTAATCCATTAAAATTCAATAGAATCAATATAAATTCAATCTAGAATCATGATTTTAAAATCATTTATAGCTCCTGATACATGTACTCTGGATCATCTCTATCCTTTATTATCTCCAAAAGTTTTTCATGTTCTTCAATAGTCAACTTTCACTTTTGGTTTCTACATCCTTTTTTTAGCACAGTCTCAAACTGTAGTTTTGTCGCTATAACCAAGATACTATAATGTAGAAATCTTTGTCCAGGCATGTATTCAATAAACTGAACTCCATTTTTGTTGATATTAGCTTGTTGATAATAGGTGCCTTCAATAACAATTGAACCAATTGGATATTATTGTCCATCACCATCAACAATTTCTTGCACCAACTTAGATTTTTCTTTGGTGCATCTTAGTAAATAATAATCTACACCTTCTGCGTTCTCGGGATCCACAACAACAACAAAAATATCACCTGTTTAATTTTTATATATACATATAAATTAAATATTTACTGTAAATAAAAAACCTAGAATCAATATATATATATATATATATATATATATACATATACA
>MU225975.1:2394503-2405731 GCA_018584345.1 Thuja plicata
AAATACAAAGGTGGCATGGTTAGATTTGGAGATAACACTCCCAAACCTATCATAGGCAGAGGTTCTATCACCTTAGATGGAAAGAATAAGACAAATGATGTTCTTTATGTTGATGGTTTACATCATAGCTTACTTAGTGTTGGACAGTTGCTTGATAAAGGATATCAGTTGGAATTCAAAAACAACCAGTGCATCATTAACAACAAAGAAGGAGATATGATTGCATCAGGCTCAAAGACCAAAGGTAATTTCTTTTAGCTCAATTTAGAAGTAAGTTGTTTTGTTGCAAAATTAGATGACAGTTGGCTATGGAACAAGAGACTTTGTCATATCAATTTAGACAACATAGTCAAGATAAGTAATGTAAAGGTAGTAAGAGACCTTCCAAGTATTGAAAGACTAGTTGAAACCATGTATAGGGAATGTGTGATGGGGAAGCATGTGAGGGCCTCATTCAAGAGAAAACAAGACTCTGCAGAAAATAAATTAGATCTGATACATACAGACCTATGTGGACCTACTCAAACAAGATCTTACTATGGAGAAAGGTATTTCATTTTGTTTGCTGATGATTTATCAAGGATGATGTGGGTTGCATTCTCAAAAGACAAATTTGAAGCTTTCAATAATTTCAAAGTGTTCAAAGCTAAGATTGAGAATGAATCTGGATTAAAGATAAAATGTCTGAGATCTGATAGAGGAGGAGAATTCACCTCTGACTAGTTTTATAATTACTGTGAAGAACATGAAATCAAGAGATAGTTAAGTGCACCTACAACCCCTTACCAGAATGAGATTGTAGAAAGAAGGAATAGAATAATACTTGACATAGTGCGCAGTATCATGATTGAAGGAAAGGTTGCTCATAACTATTGGAGAGATGCAGTCAATACAACAGTCTATACTATCAATAGAATACAATTGAGGTCAGGCACAGACAAGACACCCTATGAAATTTGGTTTGGTATGTACCTACTATAAAATACTTCAGAATATTTGGAAGCGAGTGCTACATAAAGAGAGATGATAGCATTGGCAAGTTTGATGTTAGAAGTGACAAAGGTATTTTTCTTGGTTACTCTACTAAAAGCAATGCCTATAGATGTTTTAATCTAAGATTAAAGAAGATCATTGAAAGTACTCATGTGAAGATTGATGAGAAGTTTATGGTTCAGGAAAGATATTATGACTATGCTCCCATGATTGAAGATGAGCCCAGACCCATCAATAAGGACACAGTTATTGAAGAAGTGTTTGACTGTATTGATGTTTCATGTAACAATCCTGAACCAAGTGAAGAGGAATCACATATTATGGATGAAAGTATCACTCCTAAGAACTTAAAATAAACATCCAAATACCACTCTAAGGAAGATATCATTGGAGATCAGAGCACAAAAGTCTTGACAAGATCTAGAGAAAAAGGTTCAACCATTGATGAAGAGGTATGTTTACTTTCACAGATTGAACCCTTAAGTGTTGAAGATGTGTGCAAAGATTCAGATTGGCAAAGTTTTATTCAAGAATAATTACATCAAATAATCAAGAATGAAACATGGGAAATGGTCCCTAGACCTCATGAAAAGAACGTGATTGGAACAAAGTGGATATTCAGGAAAAAATTAATGAATAAGGCACAATGGTAAGGAACAAAGAAAGATTAGTATGTAAAGGATATGCATAGAGAGAAGGAATAGACTAGACTGATACATTTGCCCCTGTGAGAAGATTGGAAGCTATCAAGTTATTTTTGGCATATGAAACATTCAAGAACTTTAAAGTATATCAAATGGATGTCAAGTCAGCTTTTCCAAATAGTGACTTGAAGGAAGAAGTCTACATAGAGCAGCCTAAAGGATTCAAACTTTCAGACACACCATACATGGTATGTAGATTAAAGAAAGCACTTTATGTACTTAAACAGGCCCCAAGAGTTTTGTATGAGAGACTTGATGGCTACTTAACAAAGATAGGATTCATAAAAGGAGCAACAGACTAAAATTTATTCATAAGAGAGACAGATGAAGGATTACTACTCGGTGCTATTTTTGTTGATGACATTATCTTTGGAATTAATCACAAACTTAGTATAGAATTCACCAAAGAAATCAAAAGTGAGTTTCAAATGAGCATGATTGGACCTATAAAATATTTTCTTGGATTGAATGTAAAACAAACAGGCAAAGGTATCTTCATAAATCAGTCTAAATATGTGAAGGACATATTGAAGACTTTCAAGATGGAAGATTGCAAACCATTAAACACCCTGATGATAACAGGAAGCAAGATTTCTAAAGATGATGATTCCACAGTAGTTGACAAGACCCTATACAAGTATATTATTGGAAAACTCATATATCTTACTCAATCTAGACCTGATATTTCTAATGTAGTTGGCATTGTTGGAATATTTGCAGCTAAACCCAAGAAAAATCACTTAATGGCAATAAAAATAATATTTAGATACTTAAAAGGGATTATAGACTATGGTTTATGGTATCCTAACTCAGAGAATATACAACTTTATGTGTATACAAATGCAGATTGGGTAGGTTGTCTTGATGACAGAAAGAGTACATAAGGAGGAGCAATATTTCTTGGAGACGAATTGGTCACTTGGACAAGTAAAAAGAAGAATTGTATCTCTTAGTCAACAACATAATCTGATTATGTTGTAGCAGCATTGAATTGGTCAACAATGGTTTGGATCAAATAGATGATTAAAGAATTTGGTATTCAAATTGACTATCCTATTTTTATTCACTGTGACAACACTAGTACTATCAATATGTCAAAGAACCCTGTGATGCATGCAAAGACAAAACACATTGAGATCAAATACCATTTTCTAAGAGAAAAATTTTCAAACAGAAAAGTAAAGTTGGATTATGTGAGCACTAAAGAACAATTAGCAGATATTTTTACAAAGCCATTATCAAAAGATATTTTTGAGTATCTCAGGGAGATGTTGGGAGTAATTCCCTTTCCTAAGACTGATTAGAATTTGCAGCAAGAACATCAGTCCTTGGTGACTGATGAATGGTTGACTACACTACTTCTGGAGTAGTACCTGTGCTTAATGGTGTTTAACACCCTTTGTCATTAATGTCAAAGGGGAAGTATTATTAAGGGGGAGTATACAGAGCAGCAGCAGCAGTGAAGAGGAACTTTTGATGAGGATATTGAGAAGATTGTAAAAAGGAAGACACTTTGAGTTGATAACATCATATGTTGCCATCAATGTCAAAGGGGGAGATTGTTGGAGATTTGCTTCTGTACAAATAATTGATTGTATGTTTGTCATTGATGACAACATATAATATACAACAATGTTCTATATGCAAGTATCAGTACACATGTTTTGGAGCAATGCGTGTTAATTTCCATGGTGTATACATGTTCTAGATGCTATGTGCATTCACGCCAAGTTAGATATGAAGTTTCAGTTGAGTTATGTTAATCAGTTATGATAGTTACAGAGACTGAAGACTGTGTGAAGAGTCAATGTAATTACATTATTTCTTGATTTGCACCTATCGTTGGGATATGCATTTTTGTATTCATGTTTATTTATGATTTAAAGATAATTATCTAAAGGCGCCAAAAATGTTCTATCAGAATCATGAAGTTAGATTTAATTTGGTGGAGCCAACTTTGTGAAGCATTGCATCTATTCAGTCTGAGTTGCATGTTTCTAAATCAGGTTGCGTGGTTGATGTGGCCGAATAAAGAAGTATTGAAGGAACTCCTAGAGATGATGAAGATCACATCCTATGAAGAAGATACTTATGGTAGTTCATTTGATGAACGCCAAGTGTGAATGATAAGAAAAAGACATAAAAGGTACAAAATAGAATATCCATTATTTTGGGACAGTAGAGACATTTCATTCATAAAAAAAAGATCTATGTGAAGAAGAAGTGGAAGTATACAATACACTGGAATTGACCAAGACAAAAGATCTACTCAAACAGTTCATCTATCAGATATAGTGTATATATGTTCTACTGAAGGTTACAGCCTTCATCATTTTAGCAGTGAGATTTTGGACAGTGAGTCCTCACCCCTAACACGGTTACTTGTAAAAGACTCCTAACAAGTTTCTACCTTTAACTAGGTCTCTGTAATTATTGCATTGTAAAGAACAACTCCTAATAGGGTTTCAAGATCTCCTAATAGGGATAATTATACTCAAGTACAGTTCTTTGTGGGTGCTAATTCACACCGAAGTTTTTACCTATTTGGTTTCCCCATAACCAAATTTGTTGTGTTCCCTATTGTGTTATCTGAATGTGCATTTTCTTTATGTTAATTGATATCTAAGTAAAGAAAAGAATTAAAGTAGCTGATAACTTATTCACCCCCGCTCTCAGTTATCCTTTGGGACTATTCCAACAGGTCATTCATTTGATTTTGAAGATTGTTAACCTTATTTTGAAGGTTTCTTGTATAAACTATTTTAGTTATGATAATCAATATTAAAATCAGTGAAAGATGGAATCTTAAATGTATCCCTATGTAAGGGAGTATGAGTGTGCACCAAAAAGGAAGTGAAGTTGTTTGAATTAATATAATGGATATTCATATTACCTTGTATGCGGAACTTGTTATATTGAGAGAATAATTCATAAAGTTATATATGTATATAAGTGTGTGAAGTCTCAAACATGCATTTATTGATGTATCTAATTTGATGCATAAAAATTTGTAAAATAAAAGAGAGGAAGATGTTGAAGCTCATAGCAATTGTAGCTACTAAAAATTGTAAATGAAGAGTTTGTACTCAATAAAGATAGCTTGTTTAAGAGTGGATTTTTTTCCCTACGAGAAAACCTATTTGATTTTGAGGGTTTCTCACCCAGCACAAATATTTGTGTTGTCTCTTTTGTGAGTTATTTCTATTTTTCACTCTGATATCTTTTATTTATGTCATATAATATTCATTTACATGTGTTGATGTGCATGCATTTGGTTATATGAATTATATGTTCATTATAAGTTTTTTTTCTAAAAAGTAAAGAATTTTCTCTACTTTGATTTATGCCCCCCACTCCCTCTCAGTGTAGCATCCACTTCCAACAAGTGGTATGAAAAAATAGGGTCCCTTTTATTAGTCTGTGTATAGAGATTGTTCCTAGATTTTGGAAGTGTCAAATGACACGGGCTAAAGGTGCTTCTCTTACTAGAGCCCCACTATTTTATGGAACCAATTATGTCATTTGGAATGTCATAATGGAAGATTTCATAAACTCCTTAGATGTCAGAATGTGGGAAGTTTTTGTTACAAAATATAAATTTCCCTCATCTATACCTACTGATCTTGATGAAAAAACCAAATATGAACTTGATAATGTTGGCAAGCTGACTCCTAGAGGATACATGACTTATTTTGTGTTGTCATCATGGCAACAAAGTCATATTAAGTTTCTATTAAAGATAACTTAGATGATAAATGACTAAGTATGGAAAACATGGTAGAAAGAGATATATAGTGATCAACACATTAGTGCACATGCATAAGATCAAATCAGAGTATGCGTGTTTAGATATATGTTTTATGTGATGTCTACATACTAGGTCCAGACATGCATGGTACGGCATGATAGTACGGAGAAGTTACAGATAGATCAGTAGACCAACAGTCTAGAAGACAGAGCATAAAAGCCAACTAAGTGCTTTCAATCAGTATGACTTATTTTATTGTTTAACGGCCAAGGGCCTTTGATTATATGTTTGTAATTATGTCTTTAGTTTTTGTGTAAACACGCTTAAGATAACTTGCTCGGAAGCATTGTGTATTATGTTTTAGGGCCGACCATAAGTCTTATTTTCGGTCGTGTCTATTCGGGTTTGAACATATAAGTATGTAATGTAAAGTTATGTTACAAGTGTCGAAGAATATGCATGAGGAAGATATAGAAGAGCAGTAAGATGAAGTCAGTATGAGATAAAGCTCTTTAAGAGAGTAAGAGCATCTGCGCATACACAGAACTGATCAGACAACAATGTCATCACAATAGTTCACTTTTGATATAGTGTATATCGACTATCAAAAGGTTGTAGCCTTCATCTTATTGGGATGTGAGCTCAAAAGTGAGCCATATACCTTTAACAGGGTTTTGTAATAGAATCTTAACAGGGCCTAAGACTCCTAACAGGGTCATTGTACTTGGATTGTAAAGGTTGCTCCTAACAGGGAAAAGGAACTTTAACAGGTTCATTATACTAGTGCAATATTTATGGGTATTAATTCCCACCAGGGTTTTCCACTAATCAAGGTTTCCCCGTAAACATATCATGTGTTATGTGTTCTTGTATTAAGCTTCACTGGATGTATGTTTGATTTATGTTTAAGTTGCTGAAATATAATAAATAGACAAACACTGATTCACCCCCCCCTCTCAGTGTTTCTAACAATTGGTATCAGAGCTCTGGTCCTCTGAAAGAAAGTTTAACCACTTGAGGAGATCATGGACTCAACAGAAGCAAAACATTTGAAAAATAATCTTGAAGCAGCTCTTGAAGATCTAGACAGATCTGAAAAAGAAAATGAAGAACTTAGGCTAAAAGTTGATGGCTCAGAAATGCTTATCAAGAAATTGAGAAAATATTTGAAATATTGTTCTACAATTGATTTAGGGAAAATGGTCAAAAAGATAAATGAAGAGAACATGTCTCTGAAAGATAAAATTGAAAATTTGGATGAACAATTAACAGACATTCAAATTACTATTGAAGAAAAGATCAAAGAAAGCAAACAATTAGAAGATGAACTTTTGAAAGAAAATATGAAAGTCTTGGAATTGGAGAACATAAAGAAGAAGATGGAATCTGAATTAATAGAAGCAAAGGATAAGATTGATAAACTCCACACAAGTTCTGATTCACTTCAATCTTAGCTCAATGCACAAAAGCAAAAAGGTGACACTACTGGTCTTGGATACATTGTAGCACAATTGAAATAAATTCATTAGAAGAAAGAAAGAAAGCACATGAAGCAAAGAAAGTTGAAAATGTTGTAGAGATTAAAATAGATCCACCTAAAGGAGAAATCAAGCAAGTTAACAGAACTTGTTATGCATGCAATAAACATGGTCATTTGGCAAGATATTGTAAAGAGGTAAGACCTGTCAATGGTTATTGTTACTCCTGTAATAAGTATGGTCACAGGGCTATACATTGCAAAACAAATCAAAGAAATTAGTCACAACAGAATCAGAGAAGAATGAATCAAAATAATCAAAGAAATCAGCCTCAAAGAAATTTGCAAATAATTACATGTTAGATATGTAATTACAATGGACACACAACAAAGCAGTGCAGCATGATGAAAAAGAACATCAGACCTCCTATCATTTGTCACACATGTGGAAAGGCTGGACACATCTCAAGGTTCTGTAGATCTAAAATTCAAAAACAAGAGGATCCTAAGAAATCATTATTTGAAGAAGAAGTAGAAGTCAAGTTTGTTCAAGAAAAAGAATATTCAAGAAAAATTTGGGTCAAAGTAAAGAAGGACAATGATGTTGAGAAAGTAGTTGATGCATCCACAGTGGACACATCCTCTATTTCTGGTTGAATAAACCTTCTTGGTCTTAGGGGGAGCTATTCTAGCTCGGAACTCCTGCATGGCGGGTATACTCACCTCTGAGTATGAACCTATGGATTCATGCTTATGATCACATTTTATAGCAGTAGGCATACACACACTGTCTATAATGCATTCAGAACAAAGTTTGATATTCTCTGTGAAAACCATGTATGGTTGCAAACATTAAATGCAGTAACTTTTATAAATTAAAAGATGTAAGTGTTCAATAATCTTCACATTTGCATTTGAAATCATAGAATTTGTAGAGCACAGGAAAACTGAGCATCAAAGCATGGAAGCATAAAAGATTTGGTGGTTAGGAAGTAAGGTTAAGAAGTTGGAATGGAACCCTAGCAGTCATGCCATTTCAAATTTTTGTGAAACCCTATTTAATCAATCATCAAGTAAGTATGGTGACTCCAGTTGTATTTGACATTGCAGAGAGGAAGAGATTTGTGTTTAAGAGGCATCCATTTAAATCCATACTAGATGATATGGAAGGAGCTTTCTCGAAAACTCCGTTAGGTGTCGTTCACGTAGAAGACATCCACGCATACATTTATTGTAAAAAGGAAACAATTCGAGATAATAGTATAGCCACTCTCATGGCTTTGATGATGAAACTAGACTATTCATTCAAGGATGAATATGTGCACCTCACATACAACCCTATCTTTGAGTTTTTGAATGTGCACAAATTCTATGAACCAGAATGGGTTAAAATATTATTGAGCAGGACTCATGATGACCTCTACTGGATTGGTGAAGTTCTTGTCTGTATTACTATAGACCTAATCCATAACATGACAAGACTTCCTAATACTGTACCAGTTCTTCCTACTGGCAAGGATGTCAAGAAATAGGTTTAGCAAGAATGCCTATCTAGAAGTGACAGGCATGGTATGATAGTTGATCCTATCAAGGAAGAATACATAAAGCTTCTAACTATGATCCTTGGTTACAAGTTCCAGCAAGCAAGTAGATTGAATAGTGTTTCTATAGCAACTGTTCTAGCAGCTATCCAAATGGTGAAGGACAAATCCTAGTACAATCTATGTGAGATATTGCACACTCAATTGATTGACAACATTTGAGTTATCAAGCATGACAAGAGAAAGAGATTCAGGTTTGGGTCTCTGATTATCTATCTATACTTCCATATTGTTGGTAAGGTTGCAAATTTGTACCTAGACAAAAGCAAACCTACAATGTCTCAGATTTTACTTAAAGCCACATCAGAGAGTAATGAAAAAGATGCTATGTAAATGGACATCAAAACCTTCAGGATCAAGATGTAGAAGAGGTCCAGGATACCTGAGAAGATTGTTGAAAAATATAAAGAAACCATATGCTTCATGGTAGAGACTGACTACACTTGCATGGAGGCAGTTGAGCCTAGAAGTAAATGGATTCATCCACTTGGGTATGGAGTGGAGGAACATGTATTGGAAGGATATACATAGGTCCTTTTGTCTGCGCCCAAAGATCCCAATGAGCCCAGATGGGGAACTTATAGAGAGAAGACTAATGCAGTTTATTCTGTATTATATAGTGCTAATAAAAAAAGAAAGGCATCTAAGATTACATCTAGCTTTCTAAAAATTCATGGTGTCACTCAAGAAGATCTTGACAAAGCTAGAGAAGCCAAGATAGCCAAAGAACTTAAGAAGACTAATGAAATCCAAAAGAAGAAGAAAGTAGAGAGTACCTCTGCGCCCTCTACCACCATTGACCTAGACTCATCTCCACCTTCTATACCAAGAAAGAAGTCTAGAGGAAGGAAGAAAGTGCCCACAAATCACCCATCCTCAAGGAACACACGGAGCATAGCAAGGAACACTCAAGCTCCTCCTGAGGTAAGATTCAGAACTAGTCTAAATATATTGAAGAATAGGATTGTTAATGAAGGCGGACTAGACACACTTGCTAAGGTTTATGACAAGTATCAAGAGATAGATAAAACTGAGATACATTATATGATCATATCTCACATGATCAAGTTTAAGAAGTCAATTCTTGAACTCAAAACAATGGTACCTGATAAGTTATGGAACTTACTGGAAATAATGAAGAGACATGAAATTGATGAAGACATGAGGATAAGAGAAGAAACATTGGATAATCTTCTCCATGTATTCTCACATGATGAGAAGGCAATTCTTTTAGATCTGGTGAAGCCTCATCTCAGAACCAAGACAAGGACTCTTTTGATTATGAACAAAGAGTATGAGAAGATAGGAAAAGAAACTGAAAAGGCATTTGCACAAGTTCTTTATGGATAGACACATGTATCCATCAATGATGCCTACAACTAAGGTAACTCCAGCTCCTACCAAGCAGGTTACAGAACTAGTAATTCAAAATGCACCTATGACAGGTCCACAGGTTTCAGCGGCCTCAATGACAATAACTTCTGATACAACAAAAGACTCAGAAGATACTATAATGGTTGATAATATCAAGATATCCATGATATTATCTCACAATGACATGGAAAAAGTTGATAAAGCTTTTGTAAGCACTGAAGAGATGTGCACTGATGATACATCTATACAGCAGGATGAAGTTCCCTCCAATAATCCAATAGACTTGAATGAAGAAAAAGATACTCCAGATAATGAGACACCAGTCAAGGAGATATGAGTAAAAATTGAATGCATGGATACCATTCAAAATACTATATTCACCCCATCTACTTTACCATCTACTTCATTATTGTCAAGGTTAACTCCTAACTCAGAAAGTCTAGATGCATGGGGAGAAGAAGACTTAATAAAGATCAGCATGCTAGCTATGGAAAAGGAAAAAGAAAAATAGGTTATGAGGAACCCTCTTTTCTTGGAGTAAGTTAAAATTCTAAATGATTTAGTACCTGTAGACAAGAAAGTAACCAAGATTCAATCAGTTGAAGATGTTAACAGTATTTTAACAATCTTCAAAGCACACTTTACAGACCTAGTAGACTCTGCTACTAGAATTGTTGAAGATGAGTACAAAAAGGAAAGGTTGAATGAATTGGTAAAGAATTTTACCTTATACCTAAAATATTTAAATATTGGGCAATCCATATTGAAAGAATTAGCAGCTAAGGGTAAGAAAGTCATAGCAAACTATAGGGACAGAGTGAAGTTCACCTCTGAACATATCAAGAAGATAGAAGAGGTTGAGATCATGGTGGACACTATTAGAAAATCAGTTGAGACATCTACCTAGGACATGAATATATGTAAAAATTTCTATCAAGGTCATTTAGACAAAATTGAAAAGGCTAAGTTGGAGATTAGCAAGATAAGAGTCAGACAAACTCAGTTGAGAAATGCACTTGCACCCTCTCTAGCAGTTCTGAATGACAACATCAAATAGATTGATGTCACCATTGTGACATATGATCAAGGTCCTTGCATGGATTTGATGAAGATGGAGAAGCTTACATATGCATTATGCACACATCTTCAGACAGTTGATGCCATGAAGGTATTCTGGCAGAAAGAGATCCAATCTCTTCAGATAGTGTACCTAGTTGTTTACATGGAGTAAGTATGTAGAAGACTTATAAGTTTTGTGCACCTTTGTCATTAATGTCAAAGGGGGAGTAATAGAGAATGTGTATATATGGGGAGAAATATATATATATATA
>MU225975.1:2405940-2456696 GCA_018584345.1 Thuja plicata
TACAACGATCAACACATCAGCACACGTGCGAGAGATCTAATCAAAGTATGCACATTCAAATATATTTTTTATGTGATGTCTACATACTAAGTCCAGACACACATGGTACCTCATGATAGTACAGAGAAGTTATAGATAGATCAGTAGACCAGCAGTCCAGTAGACAAAGCATAAAAGCTGACTAAGTGCTTTGATCAGCGTGACTTATTTTGTTGTGTAATGGCCAAGTGCCTTCGATTATATGTTTGTAATTATTTCTTTAGTATTGTTGTAAAAAATATTAAGCCGACTTGGTCAGAAGCATTGTGTATTGTGTTTTAGGGCCAACCATAAGTCTTGTTTTGGGTCGTGTCTATTCGGGTTTGACATATAAGTATGTAATGTAAAGTTATGTTACAAGTGTCTAATAATATGCATGTGGAAGATATAAAAGAGTAGTATGATGAATTTATTATGAGATAAATCTCTTTAAGAGAGTAAGAGAATCCACACATACACGAAACTGATCAGACAGTAGTGTCATCACAATAGTTCACTTTTGATATAGTGTATATCAACTATCAGAAGGTTGTAGCCTTCATCTTATTGGGAAGTGAGCTCAGGAAGTGAGCCATATACCTTTAATAGGGTTTTTTAATAGACTCCTAACAAGGTCTAAGACTCATAATAGGTTCATTGTACTTGGATTGTAAAGACCGCTCCTAACAAGGCAAAGGAACTTTAACAGGTTCATTATACTAGTGCAATATTTGTGGGTACTAATTCCCACTGGGGTTTTCCTCTGATCAAGATTTCCCCGTAAACATATCATGTGTTATGTGTTCTTGTATTAAGCTTCATTGGATGTATGTTTGATTTATGGTTAAGTTGCTAAAATATAATAAATAGACAAACACTAATTCACCCCCCCCCTCTCAGTGTTTCTAATAGATAAAAGAGGGAAATTTTCTATTCTATGTGGCCTTACTAAAGAAATCTTTGTCAAAGTAATGTATTGTGAGTCAGCAAATGATATATGGGTTAAACTTGAAATCATTTATCAGGGAAATCAAAAGGTAAAAGAATCAAAGTTGATAAATTTGAAAACACAATTTGATAATCTTAAAATGAATGAAGATTAAAATATAACAAGCTATTTCTTATGAATTGATGAAGTTATAAATGCAACAAGAGGTCTTGGAGAAAATGTAGAGGAAAGTGATATTGTTTCAAAAGTAATAATATCTGATCTACAAAAGTATGAAAAAAATATTTCTACATTAGAAGAAAAGGAAAAATTCTCCACTATGACCTTGCATCAATTACAAGGTGTTTTAACTGGTTATTAAATGAGAATTGGTAATAACATTTCTTCCTCAAAAGAAATATCCCTTAAGGCTGAAAAGAAAGATGATAGTGATTCAGATATCTATGATGCACTTGAAGCTTTAATAGTCAGAATGCTAAAGAAAACATATCAAGGAAAATTGAAGTGTTTCAATTGCAGACAATATGGACATTTTCTTGCAAATGTTCCTATGCTGATCAAAATGAGGATAATGAAAAACCATAAAATACCTCTAAAAATGAACCTGGGAATCAAAATAAAAGATTCAAAAATTGAAAGGGAAGAGTCTTTTGTCAAAAGAAGACTTTGATGAAGAATCTAATGATTCAGTTAAAAAAGGAGAAACCTTGTTTATGGCTGAAATTGTGAATGATAACAGAATTGAAAAGGCCCGGTAGGAATCTTCATCTAATTCATATGAAAAAGATATAAATATGGAAGAAGAGTATTTATGCTCTCTTCAAGAAATAAAAAAATTGAAAAAGTTAGTTGCTACTCATGAAAAAAGTTGTCAAACTTTAAGAGTAGAACTAAATAATGCAAATTAAGTTGTTGATAATCAAAATATTCCCTTAGATGAAAAGGAGATAAGATTAGTTCTAATACAAAAATAGATTGAAAAATTTGAGTTACAACTAAATAGAATAGAAAAATGTGAATCTTCATTTTGAAACATATTTCAAGTCATATATTAACTTTTGGTTACTTCAAATTTTATTTTTTTAACTGTAACCATTATGGAAATAAAGAAAATAATTGTAAGATAGTTACAAATGGATCCATATTCGGTAATAAAAAGTTTTGTGGTTTCAAAAGAGTGATAAGGTGCTTCCAATGTTTTCACTATCGAGACTTTGAAAATTAGTGCAAATTGAAATTAAAACTTCAACAAGTATGGAAACCTTAAAATATGAATATAGAAAAATCTTTTATTGTTGAAACAACTTTGTTTGCACATAAATTTTCTACATGGGTCTTAGATAGTGGTTGATCTCACCACATGAGTAGCAACAAAAATAAATTTCAAACCTTAGAAGACTTTGATGGAGGTTTTTTCAGTTTTGGTAATAATTTAGGAGCTTATATTATAGGATGAGGATTCATTTATTTAAATAAGGATACTCCTATAAATGATGTGTATTATGTTGAATATTTGAAACATAACTTGTTAAGTGTGATTCAGATTTGTGACAATGGTTATTCTATTTCATTCAAGATGCAAAAGGTTGTCCTATTAAAAAAAAGGATAGAATAATTGCATGTGGCTTAAGAACGGGTGAAAATATTTATAATCTGATAGATTCAATAGTTTAGGAATAATCTTTAAAAGATACCTATCTTATGAGTCAAGATGAAGAAAATTGGTTATGGCACATTAATTTTGATAACCTTAGAAGACTTTGATGGAGGTTTTGTCAGGTTTGGTGATAATTCAGGAGCTTAGATTATAGGACAAGGATCCAGTTATTTAAATAAGGATACTCCTATACATGATGTGTATTATGTTAAAGATTTTAAACATAACTTGTTAAGTGTGAGTCAGATTTGTGACAATGGTTATTCTATTTCATTCAAGATGCAAAAGGTTATTCTATTAAAAACAAAAAGGATAGAATAATTGAAAGTGGATTAAGAAAAGGTGGAAATCTTTATAATATCATAGATTCAATAGTTCATGAATCATCTTTAATCAATACCTATCTTATGAGTCAAGTTGAAGAAAAATGGTTAGGTCACATTAATTTTGATAACCTTGTAAGAATAAAAAGTAATAAGAAAGTCAGAGGTTTGCCTCTCATCAGTAAACCAACAAGTATCTGTGTGTGAGGCCTATCTCAGACCATCATAGTTTTACTACTTTATCTTCTACGCTTTCTGTGATTATTTACTTGGACATACTTTGACTATTAAAACTCTTATGTGTTTGAGGATATGTTGAATCCTTTGTTATATATTCAGTACCTAGCTATTTAATCATAGTACACTTGATATACTTTTAATTTTTATTCAGTTTCAGTTTATGATGATGTCATATATGGGAATAATTGTGTGGATGAAATTGTGATGGAAATTGGTGTAGGAATCTAACGATATATTTATTTAATTCAAACTCAAATATAGATTATATACAATATAGTATTGATGATGTATTTGATGAACTATAACTGATTGAATGTTTGAAGATGTTAAGTTGATGATCATGCAAGGCATTAAATTAGTTAATGTATTGTATTATCATTGATGTCAACTTGATATAATCTATATGGTCATGGACATACTGGAAAAGAATTCAAAGAACCGATGAATCAAATTCTATGCTGTCAGTAATGCATATAAGTTAAGTATTCACATAGTCACTACATAACCCGATGGAGTGCACACCGATGGTTAGAGTAAAAAAAAGAAAAGTCATAGTGTTACCCAACAAGAAAATGCACAATATTACCGATGATAAAAGTCATAATGTTTCTCGATGAGCAAAGCATAGTGTAACCTGACACAAAATATTATAGTGTTTCCCAATGACAAAGACAAGGACGGAGATCCCGATGACAACTGAAGTCACACCGAAGAAAAAATTAGTTATCATCGATGACTAACTAAAGTGTCAACCGACAGAACTGAGAGTTCAGAAATGAAAAAATTCTTAGCTATCAAGAGCTATAAATAGACTTAACTGATACTTAAAATTTTTTTAATCAACCAGATAAAGATGAGGATAAGTAATGGATTTAAAGCTGCTTTGTCCAGTTGGCAAGAATATCTCTTTGAGATAAAACTTGAGTTTGCTTTAAATCAAATTGGCGAGAATTGTGGATCATGCCAAGAATCAAGAAATCCAAGAAACGGTGAATCATATCTATAAAGAGACAAACCCAATTCATTAAGAATTGTGTGGGGTGAAGAGAAAATAGGGAAGATGCTAAATAAATTATGAAGGAGAAGAAAGTCTTCATTCAAAGATAATCAACAAGCTTAGGAAAGAGCTAGATTATGTAGACACCAAAAAATAGTGAGACAACAACACAGAGAAGAACAATATGGAGCAAAGGTATTGAATTGATTATATTGATCAGAGAGGTAATAAACTTACAATAGATCTAAAAATCTATAATTCAAGTTGTATGTGTGAACAAATCATTTAATGTTTCAGATTAACCATTGAAGCATCAAGTATCTTAACCAAGCAGGACTTAAAATACTATTGTAATTGAGATACATCCCCAAGAGTATCAAAAAGTTTGATCATAGAAAGAAGCATTGGATATGCCCGATAGGTATTGACAGGACAAGTGAGTGTTTGATCAACGATGGTAGCATTAGATGCTAGATACTAGGTGACAAACTATTTTTAAATCCTCTAACAAGGTAACACCTAACAGTGTGTTTGTAACCTTTAACATGGTTGGGTCTTAACCGAACTCACTTCAGAAGAGTGAAAATTTGGGGTACCGGTCGCAGTGGTTTTGCCTTTAACAAGGTTTCCACGTTAAAAATCCAGATCTGTTATGTGTTTATGTTTCATTACTTTACTGTTTTACATTTCACATAGGCAATTTTGGATTGATCGGTATACTCTAGCTATTTACTATGTTTCGGTAAATGAAAGACAACTTATCGATAAACATACAGAAGAAGGTTTTAAAAAGAATTCCGACAAGTAGTAATTGGTTATAATTATTTCAAGGCATTCATCTTATATGACTAAGTATAACCAGAGGCTTAAAAGTGGTAATAAGTTTTAAGGGTTGATTTAAGGATTAATTTTTGAGACCATTGATTCACACCCCCCCCTTAGTTATTAGTAACAATATTATGTTTTAATATCATGTTATTTTTGACGTACTCATGTGTGTAATGAGTGTGCAGGGATAGTTGGCCATGGATCTAAATCAGGGACCCAGAGTTGGAACCTATGTTATATTTGATAAATTCCAAGGTCATATTTATATAAAGAAACATGGACCTTGTTGTATAAGTTTGTTATTCATGAATGTGGTTTGCATGTGTGTATTTAATGATGACATCAATTTTCCATTAGTATACAAACAACACTTTTGGTAAGCCTACACCGAAAGATAGGAAAGAGCAAACCGAAGATCAGATTAAGAGATGACCAAAGATGACTAAGTACAGAGAGAACCGATGAAACAAGTTAGTGTGTAAACTGAAAATCAAAAGGTAGAAAGATAAAGAGGAACCCGAAATGCAAGTTATAGTGCAGACTGAAAAGGTAAATATAGTGCAACCGACAGACAAAACTGAAGGACAGACAAGCATGACTGACAGATAGAACCAAAAGTCAGTTGCAGCCCACAAAAAGTGGATCAAACTTCCACGTCAGATAAAGAAAATGTATTATATTTATAAGATATTTAATTGTTTTAAATTCATTTCTTTAGGGACAAGAAACATTGATTTAAGTGTTTTAATCAGTCCAATTGATTTAAAACACATAGATTAGGAGATCTAGGTATAAGTTGTAAACTCAATGAAGTCAATCCATCTATAAATAGATGATGAAATCATTCATTAGAATGTGTGTGTGAGAAGGAAAAAGAGAGAAGAATAGAACGAGCACATCTATGGATTGAATTTAGAGTTTCCAGAACAAGAACATGAAAAGGAGGATTTGGTTAGCAGAACCAAGAATAGAGGAAATTGATAATCAGAGGTATTAATCAATTACAATTAGGGGATAATATTTTTCATGTAAAATATATTGGATCTGTATGAGCAATAGGAGATTGTATTTACTAGGTCAATTTGTAATTTTCTATCATTCTAACAAGTGGAGCAACCTGTAAAAATCCTTTCAAGGAAGATGGATTTGACAGTCCAACATCAAATCTCTTAACCGAGTGTACACTTAGTAGTGTTCCTAAAGCTCTTAACACAGTAGACTTTAATAGGTCTCCATCGATACTCCTAACAGGGTAGATCATCAGATGTAATCAAATTGTAAGCCTTAACCAGCCCCTTCCAATCTGTAGATAGTGAAGTTTTGTGGGTGCCATCCCCACCATAGTTTATACTTCCTAACAAGAGTTTTCTCTGATATCATATATTGTGTTATGTGTCAGTTAGTTTCATGAATGTTTCTATGAATGATTCACATGTTTGTTAATGTTAAGAATTGAAATAACTCACATCAAGATAGTTTAGATTAGATTGAATGGACATGCAATTGATTAAAAAGGATACAAAAAGTTTGAGAGGTACTAATTCACCCCTCCCCTCTTAGTACATACTTCCGATTAATTCCAACAATTGGTATCAGAGATAAGTCTCTTCTTGGAAAGATTAAAGGCTTATGAGAAAAGATCATACAATGGAGAAGTACAAACTTGATAAAAATATTGAGAATAAAAAGCTTGAAATTCAGATGTTCTTTGAACAGTATAAAGAAGCTAGAATTAGTATGAGACAGTTGTTGGATGAAAGAAAGAATATGGCATCTCGTTGTAATGAGACAGATTATCATGAGGAAGAGATACTAGATTTATTTGAGTCTTCAGGATCAACTACAAACAAAGCATCAGATACATCAAAAGAAAGTATCACAAGCCTAACTGAAATCAATCTAAATCTGGTTGGATAAGTTAAATCTTTGCAAATCAGTCAAGAGACATAGATGGTAAGGATGATTGATGTCATGAACAATGCTAGACAAGTTGAACAAGAAAGAACACTAGCTATTGATGATAGAAGAAAGATCATAGAAAAGATACAAGAAAAAGACTCTGAAATACAAAGACTTACAAAGCACCACCATGAGATAACAAATCAAATTATTCTTATGATTCAAGAGGAAAAATGAATAAATGTTGAACTCATTGAAAGAATAGAAGCTATCGGTGAACTAACGGATGAGAATGAAAATTTAAACAATGAATTGAGAATACAACAAATGCATAGTGAAATTATCAAAAAGGCTAAAGAAAGAAATAAAAGAATGGATGATTTTATTAAGGGACAACGAAAATTCAACAACAACAACAACAACAACCTAGGCTTTACCAAAAATGGAGAATCATCAAATGAATCCAATCCAAAGAATGTCTATGAAAATCCAAGACCAAGAAAGCTTACATGAAATCACTGTGGAAAGCAAGGCCATACATAAAATGTATGCAGAGGCAAAATGAAAGGTATTCCTAAATCTACATCTTCATTCATAGGATTCTGTTATAAATGTAATAAGAAAGGTCATAAAGGATATTAATGTAAGTCTAAGGTGAAACAACCAAAGAAGGAAACCTACATTGACAAATGTTGTCCTACATGCAAAATGAATGAGCACACAACTCTTGAATGCTGAAAAAAGAAAAGGCAAACATGGAAGCCTAAAGTTTAAGAAACTCCCTTTCAACCGAAGAGAGTTGGTAATCAGTATGTATGGGACTACAATACTTGGACAAATTGTACATCATGTGGAAGATATGGTCACATTGCTGCAAATTGTATGAGACAATGAACTAGAATGTCTAGAGGCTGGACTAAACCTAAAATGGCATGCTTACACTGTCATAAAGTTGGTCATCTCAAGAAAGATTGCAAAAACTGAATGAGAGAGACAAGCACATATCCCAATGGAAACATCATTGAAGATATCCAGAGGACTAGAGACAAAATGTGGAGAAAATATTCAAGCAATGATGAAGTTGGAATGAGAAATACAAATGGTGACACCCCATCCAATGGATCCGGTGACATCACCAACCCCACCTACGAAGAACAAGTAAGTATTGAGCTGCATTACCCCAAGATATTACTTTACATCAGTTCTATAATATGTTGATATAATTCCAAATTAGCATAAGAAAGATGCATCATGGTTGTACTTGTTGAAATATGTGATAACTATGCTTTTGGGCATATATACAAAAACTCGTCGGTATACACTCAAAGTTAAGACTACCTACATTTACCGAGATGCGTCAGTTAAAGAAAAATTTTCTAGTACAAACCAAGCCTTGTCGGTAAGCAAGCACATGACCAAGTTGTCAGTGATATCAAAACCTATCGGTAAAAGAAAAGTGAACATCGACTGATCCAAAACATTGTAAGTATCACAGATGCAAGTAAAGTCTTCACCGACAAACTTAGTCTTTATACACCAAGGAGTGGTAAGCATTTATGGCCCACATTTTAGGGAAACAACTATAAATAGGGCATCAAAATGACTCATTTGTCATGACACCCAAAGCAGAGCGACCAAAGGCAATTTTTGAGCCTTAAGAAACCTAGCTACTGAGTGATCGTGACTCAACCTCCAACACTCCAAAGAATTTATGAAATATTTGCAAGCACAAATAGTAAGTTTTTCAAGATCGACAATTCTGTTTTTACGCATTACGTAGAAGCCCTAAATTTTTGAAAATGGCATCAACTTCACGAACTGTGGAATCAAAGAATGCAAAGAAAGATGAGTTCAAGCTCATAAAAAACATGACATGTGAGGAACCCCACTATAAGATCCATCCTGAGGTTTCCTCACAACCTGATGACGCTAGTACATTTTCACACATTTCAACTAGGATTTTACTGGTTGAAGATGTCCAATCCTTCATTCATTGCAAGATAGCAGAAATAGGAAGCTCAGACGTTGAAGAAGCCTACAACAAGTTATGTAATGATGATGGAACACTTGAGGAAGAACACAAACAAATTGAAGTAAAAGGGCTCACCAATGCCCTAATGTTCTAGAAATTCTTCAAAATTGAATGGATTAGGTTAGTACTGAGTAGAATGCATAACAACAAGTTATGGTTTGATGAACCAAAGGAAATAATCCAAGATGTCATCCATGTAGTCACTGGTTACCTCATAACCAATAAAGTAAAGGCACTGAAGCATCAACTGAAGGCAGAGACCAAAAATATTATAGGAGCCAAATGGGATGGCCGAGGATTGAAAGTAACAACAATAACTGATGATGAGATCAAGTTTGGTGCATGTGTTTTGGGTTACAAATTCTTCCAGGCAAGTAGATTAAACAACATAGAAATGGGTGCAGTGGACATAGCCTACACAAGTTTGAAGAAGGGTAAAAAATTGGACTTATCCAAGCTACTCCTAAATTAGTTGAAGGATAACCTAAAGACAATTAGGAATGCAAAGTCAAACACTTGTAAGTTTATCTCACTAATAGTTTGTATCTTATTTTATTTTCAAGAAAATTTCCCATCGGTAGGAGATGTGAAATGGGACAGCACCAAACCAACCACCATGCAAATCAGTGAGCACATAGCTGGATTGGGAGATAACTTTGAAATACTCATGGATGAATACTTCAATGTATTCAAAGACAAAATGCTAAAGAGGGTAAGAATCCCCAAGAAACTCATTGAGGAATATAAGGATGAGATATGCTTCATGGTTGACATAGATAATTCTTACATCAAACCTGATGTAGCAAGGACAACATGGTTGCAACCATTGAAATATGAGATCAACATTGATCTTGCAACAAAGGAAATTGATGCCTTAATCAATGAACCACTGGAAAAGAAGCAACCAAGGTATGGCACACATGAAGAGGCCAAAATATGAATTAAATCAGGTCTAGTTGTCAAGAAGATAGTCAAAAAGAGAGACAAGATGGTAAAGAATCTCAAGAAGATTCTGTCAGCAACTAAGGAAGAAGCTGAGGAAGGTGAAGAAGTTTAACAAGAGGAGGAAACCGAAGAGTAGTTATCTTTTAGTAAAGATGAAGAAAAGAATGACTATGAGGAAACAAAGTCAGATTTTCCACCCCCTCCACCATCTAAGAAACCAAGGACAACAGTTGCTTCAAGGACTAGAAGCCAACCATCCAAATAATCTACTCCTTCACATCTGAAGAAAGGAAAGGTCAGGACTTACAAGAGGAAATCTCCCACACTGAAAAGAGGAAAAAAAAAAGAAAGGAAGGAAATTCATCAGAACTTGAGAGGACATAGAAGACACTAAGTAAGATGAAGCCATAGAGGTAGAAAATGTCAAGGTAAAAGAACCTGACACTATTGATGACATTTGTGTGTATATTGCAAATTCTTGATCTATTACAGATCCACACATTAAAAAATGGAAGAAACTAAATCAAGAAGATCAGAATAAATTTGAGGATGCCATGATAGCGAAAATGTACAACTTCAAATATGTACCAGTGCAATTTGAAGGAAGTTAATGTACCAAGGGAACTCTTGGATAGATTATCCTCCCATTGGTTATTTGCATTGAAGAATGAGAAATAGATTAGAGAGAGAGACTACTTGTTTCTTTAATGCCACATGAATCTAAGAAGGAAGAGATAGATGAGATGATGGAGAAGTACAAGGAGTTCTCACCAAAGCCAAAGGAATATAAGTTTCTTAAAGGAAAGTTAATTGAACTTGAACAGGATAGCCAAAAGAAATGGTGCAAGATTGTGAATAAACCAATCGAGGAGGTAAGCCCCGACAAAGACCCTCAACAAAAAGATGTTGAAAAGGAAACTAAAGATGATACATCCATTGAGTTAGATAAAGAAGAGGATGATACAACAAGGAACAAGATGACAGATGTTGCAGACGGTATATGAGATGATACCACCAATGAAAAAATTATGGATACTAATGTCATTGACATTACCGATGACCTAGTAGATGAAATCAATAAGGATGAAGATGTCACTATTGCAAAAGATACAATCAATGAACAAGACACAACAATTAATACTACACAGGTGAACATTCCAGGAAAAATACCAATATTGATACAAGTAATCAATATCATGCAAGAAACAAGAAAATCACCTGAGAAGGATACTCCAAAGGATGCAGGAGAAGAAGAAAAGAAGGATAAAACTGATGGTCAGAAAGACGTTGGAGATACTCAAGATGTAACCGACACTAACAAGGTTACTAAAGGAGATAAGGACAAATATACAGAGACTCAAGATATGAATGAAGAAACCAAGACTGATGAAGCAAAGGACACCAATGAAGGAGACAAACCAAAAGATGGTACTCCTAAGAAAATAGACAAGAGTTCTACCGAAGATGTTAAGGTGAATGTGGAGACATTTGCAGACACACAATGAGCTGAAGCCGATGCCAAGCAGCAAAGAGAAGCACAACAGGTCACTTCATCGAGCACAATAGAAAAGGACAAGAAATGGGCAATGGTGTTACATTCTACTGAGTCATAGAAGAATAAGAAAAAGACAAAGAAAATCAAGTTAGAGGTTACATTTGATGAAATCATTGAAATACTGAAGTGTGACCCCTCTACACTTGACTTTAAAGAATTAAAGGAATAAGGAGAGATATCCAAAAGGAAGGCATTAGAAGAGAAGATAAAGAAACAACACATGGACTCCATGGTACTGGAGACAACACAGGACATTCTACATCAAATAGTGTCCGATGTTGACATTGATCAAAACAAGCCAATACTTGATCAATTAGCTACCCTCACCGATGCAATCACAACTCAGAACATTGATGCTGAAAAGGCAATTGAGAAGAGAGTCAAAATGAAGTACGAATAGAAGAATATAGAGAACATCAGCCAAGAAGTGGCAGTAAATAAGGTAAATCTATCACAATTCCTATCTGAATTAGAACCAATCATATCTAAAGCTATAACCTTGATTCAAAAGCTGAGAAAAATAGAGATTTTCACTAAGGAAAATAGTGATAAAATAGCAAAGCTAGATGCAGATCTAGCAAACAGTGCTAGTAGATTAACCACAGATGGAGACAATGCAGTCAATCTGCATTATGAGAAGATAATTGAGGTAAAAGGGTTAAGGAAAGAGCTATGGGAAGCAGAAACACATTTCAGGGAAGAAGTAACTAATCTAAAAGCTAAACTTCTACCAAATCTTACACTGCTCCAACAACATATCAGTTCTGCAAGGTAACTGATAGGAACTCCGGAGATGTCTTTAGCACACAACATCTATGATATGTATTCAAAGATCACACTTGAGCACATGGCTCCAGAGAACCTCAAAGAGTGATGGGAGAAAATGATTGAGGACATGAAGTCTTCACATTCCCATATTTTTTATAAGCTCTAAGGTAAATGACCTTTGCCCTTAATATCAAATAAAGTGGGAAATGATATAAGTACAAAATAAAAAAAGGGAAAATGTTATGTACATTCATTCAGATGTGAAAATGGTAGATATGTATATGTATATTCATAAATGGAAAATGATATGTAGAAGGAAAATATATCATATGTACAGATTTACCGACATGAACATAGGGGGAGTCATTATATAACTAAGGATTATATATGTTGTATATACTTAACATTTTGTTAGTATTTTGCACATATAAATTTTTGATACTAATGTCAAAGGGGGAGATTGGTGACATTAATTTTTCATTAGTATACAAACAAAAGTTTTGGTAAGCCTACACTGAAAGATAGGAAAGAGAAAAATGAAGAACAAATTAGGAGATCACCAAAGATGACTAAGTACAGAGAGAACCGATGACACAAGTTAGTGTGTAAACCAAAAATCACAAAGCATAAAGATAAAGAGGAATCTGAAATGAAAGTTACAGTGCAGACCGACAAGACAGATACATTGCAATCGATAGACAAAACCGAAGGACAGTCAAGCATGACCAATAGACAGAACCGAAAGTCAGTTGCAGCCCACAAAAGTTGGATCTAACTTCCACGTCAAATAAAGAAAGTGTATTTATTTATAGGATAATTAATTGTTTTAAATCCATTTATTTAGGGAAAGAAACATTAATGTAAGTTTTTTAATCAGTCTAACTAATTTAAAACACATAGACTAGGAGATCTAGACCTATAAGTTGTAAACCTGATCTTGGAGTCAACATTGTTTTTATCAAACCTCGATGAAGTCAATCTATCTATAAATAGATGATGCAATAATTCATTAGAATGTGTGTGAGAAGGAAAAAGAGAGGAGAAAAAAATGAGCACATCTATGGATTGAATTGAGAGTTTCAAGAACAAAAGCAACAAAACGAGTATTTGGTTAGTAGAACCAAAAATAGATGAAATCGATAATTAGAGGTATTAATCAATCACAATTAGGTGATAATATTTTTTATGTAAATAATATTGGATCTGTATCAGAAATAGAAGATTGTATTTACAAGGTAAATTTGTAATTTTATATCATTCTAACAAGTGGAGCAAAGTCTAAAAATCCTTTCAAGGAAGGTGGATTTAAGAGTCCAACATAAAATCTCTTAAATGAGTGCACACATAAAAATGTTGCTAAAGGTCTTAATAAATTAGACCTTAACAGGTCTCCATCGATACTCCTAACATGGTAGATCATCATAAGTGATCAAATTGTAAGCCTTAACCGACCCCTTCCAATCTGCAAATAGCAAAGTTTTGTGGGTGCCATCCCCACCATAATTTTTACTTCCTAACATGAGTTTTCTGCCATATCATATCTTGTGTTATGTGTCAATTACTTTCATGAATGTTTCTATGAATGATTCACATGTTTATTAATGTTATGAATTTATATAACTCACATCAAGATAGTTTAGATCAGATTGAATGGACATGCAATTGATTACAAAGGATAATTGATTAAAGGATACAAAACATTTTAGAGGTACTAACTCCCCCCTCCCCTCTTAGTACATACTTTCCATTAATTCCAACATTGAATTCAATTAAAGTAAATGTAATTAAGTCATGTTATTTGTTTATTTAAATTATGCCAATTTTGGCAATTGTTCTAACTAAGTGTTGTCATGGCTAGTTAACTGAATCATGAATAGTTGTAGGGTTAACTAGGGGTTACCATAGTGTAGTACCCAAGCCTTCCCTAGGTTAGGAAGTTTCTAGGATGTCAACTTGACTTAGAAATTCGTGGGTAAACTTTAGGTGGGGTTTAGGAGGGACTTTTACGCTCACAAAAGGTAATCTAGGTCAATTTTATCTACCCAAGATGGTACCCTATCGGTTACGGGTCATTTTCAACCCATTAAGAGCATTAAAAGTCAATTATTATTCCCCTAAAGTCTCTTTTTTAAGGTTGAGCGAATTTGAAGAGTTGTGTAGTTTTTGTTAACCTCTCATTTCTTCCCAAGTTGCATTTAGCTCCATTCATGGAGGAGGAAGGCAAGTGGGAAGAAATGGATGGTTAAGGTCACCTCATCATTTATTGGTTCCAAATATTTTTGATGTTTGCCTTTGTAGGGAAGATTTTAGGTAGAGCTTGGGTTGTTCACCAACTCTCTACCTTTAGAGAAATTACTAGAAATGAAGGAGCTTTGGAGAGAATTGGTTTGGAAGGATAGCTCAACTTAGGATTTCAGATTTAACCTTAAGCTTGGACAAAAATTTGTTCATCATTTAGTGTAGTTGTTTTTATTTGCATATATGGAAGCTCGGAGCTTCATTAATGGATTCCTTGGTATTTTTTTATGGTTTCTTGTTTGAAGTTTTTGTTGTGTTATTATGTTGTTTTGAATTTTGAATTTTATTTTTGAATGGGATTCTTCAAGGCACACTCATCCTTGGGAGGGCAGAGTAACTTTGAAGGGGGTGGTAGGAAGTGAATCCAGGTTAGTGCACAGTCTCCCATGTGAGGAGGGAAAAATATGGGGTTCTTGATACCCATGATGCCAAGAATGGGCTAAGGGCACTTGGGAGGCATAAGGAGGATTTTATTTATGACTGCATCTTGTGTGGATGGTTATTCCAAGTCCATGTATGGATTGTATTTTTATTTGTATACTTTGGATTCTCCTCGTGTGTCTGTCTACCACCACCCCTATTTTTAGGAAGGCCTCTTGGAGACCTTCCTCTTATTTCTCCATATATGGGAGTTTACTTTTGCATTTTTTATGTCTCCATGCGTTCTTGTGTGTTTTTTGGTTACCTGATTGTTCTTAGTTCCATTCTGGATCCCCAAGCTCAGGGGAGGCCTTGTAAAGGCCTAGGTTGGGAGGTGAGTCTCCATGGTCAGCCTTATACTTTAAGAGGTTTTCAATTAGAATTTGGAAACCCTTGGGAGATTTCTCAGGAAATAAGCATGTCACAGGAATGTAGCATTCCATTTTAGAACCATGTTTCATCCTTGTGGAGATTATTGAAATAATTTCATAAATAGATGTATGTTGGTTATATTGCATCTTAGAACTATTTATCAAATGTAATCTTGGTTATTTTATATATTTATGAAAAGAGAAATTTGAAGTAATCCTTGTATTTGTTTGGAATGATTATGTAATCATATTTTATTATGTTATTGGAAAAGAGATTTTGGGAAGTTATAATTGCATGTTTTATTTTATATAACTTATGGAAGTTAATATACAATAAAATTCCTAAGTTTATTAAATCTTATAATGTGAACATTAAGATAATGATCAAAATACTAGATTTATATAGTTTTATTTAAATTTCCAATTACATGTCATTATACTATAGATATAAAAAAAGAGGAATATAGTATATGCTTATTATGCTTAATTAGAAATTAAATGTGTTTGGGTGTATGTGTGAATTTGAGATTTATATTTTCACATTTTGATAAATTTTATTTATTTTTGCAAAATAAATAAATGCCCAAAATAAAAATATAATTCCAACAATGTCTTAAACTAATTGGTTAGATTTCTAATATGTTTTTAAAAAATGTGCCTACATACCTGTTGTTTTAGCATAGAGATTTTCATATTTTTAACGAGTTAATTAAATATTTTAATTATATACTAAATGGTTAAAAACATTTAAATCAAAACTTAATATTAAAAGAAACTACATATACTTTGTTTTAAAATATTTTAACAAAAGGTCTTTCAGAATTTAAAAAAAAATTAAAAATTCGGGTGGGGAGGACCAAAGCCATACCCCTACCGACCTTGCTTGTGTGAAGGCCACGCAGATGTAGTCCCACTCCACTATGGAATATGTCCCGCCCATTGTATTACCTCATTGGGTGAGGGAAGCGTCAAGCCACTGGACCTCGCCACTGCCTCACCACAGTGGTGTCGCCTCCTGCGGCCACCACTGACCACCGCCCCTCTCTTTTATCGGCGGTGCCACCTCTTGCTGCCACCATGTAGCCCTAAACCACCACCTCTGTACAACCTCACCACCACCGACTTCCCTCTTACCTTAACCCATCCTTGGTTCATAACACTAGCTGTCTGTCTTTTTAATATTCAAAGTTTTATTTTTTTTTATATAGAGTTTTCATTTTGCAAGATTTGATTTGTTTTAAATTAGATTTTAAATGGATTTCAAAATTAAATCCATTAGACTTTGTAAGTTGAATATGTTGACTATTAAGATGAACTATCTAGAAGTTTAATTAAGGTTTTAATTACTCATAGGATTAATCAGATTAGGATAATCTTATTGCTTTAGACTTATTTTAAGGAAAAATAAATTCTCTGTTTGGGTAAGTAAATTAGGTTAAGCTATAATTAACTTTTGTCTATATTTTAAACCTTAGATTAATTTCACATTTGTTGACATATCGATGTAAATGGGTTAAATAAATTCTTAAAGTATTTAGATTTAATAACTAACTTTTAATTTAATTTTTAATTATAACCTGTATGAACATAATTAGTCGTTAGGGCATTATAACAACTTCTGTTCAATACTACTAGGATTTCTTAGCCAACATGGCAACGTTGGTCATTTTCATACATGGTTGACTTTTGGACAACCGTTGGTCAAACCTGTTTCACATGCCTTGATTTTTTTGTATAAGCTTTCCCTCTAGCATAGAAAACACTTATAACCTAGTTACACGTCTATCAAAGCATGGTTGACTTTTTAGACATCTCTAGTTGAGTTTTGTCAACTATCTCAGTTTGCATGCTTGGTCAAAACATGCAGCTTAGGGAACCATGTAGAGTAGTTTTGAACACTATCCTACAAAGTTTGACTTTTAGTCAACTTGGTCAACCTCCTTCTTGTTGGACCCTTCTGTTGTTTTTGGACACTTAAACTAATTTTGTTAACTGTTTCCCTTACATTGTTTGTGTGCACATGAAATCTTTGGGATAGTTTAGTTCATTTTAACATCTTGTAAAAGAATTGTTGGTGTGTTTTTTCCCAAATTTTGGGCATTACATATTGGTATTACAGCTATGTTAGCAATATTGGGAACCTTACCCACTGCATAATCACTAAAATTTATCCTTGTTTGGGTAGGATGCATCCTGTCACTCGACAAGCCCGTAGGCCAGGATGTGGTTGGAGACGTACCCCCGTAGCTCGCAAGGAGGTATGATCTGATGTAGAGGATCACGGAGGGGATCAGGTTTGACCCCCTGAACCACCTCCTTATGAAAATGCAACATTACTGTAAGCCTTTTAGAATTTGGCTAGAATCATACAGGACCGTATGGCTCCCGTGATGCACCAGAATGAACAATAGAATTTGGAAGGATGTGGGTCCTCTGCCTAGAGAGTGAAGTAGGAGCACACCTCCTAGGTTTTGTGAGATTCGTGTTGAGAAGGAAGAAGGGTCCATTGGAGGACTAGGAATTATACCTAGAACAGAGGCCCACTAGTTTGAAAGAGCACCTTCTCACATTGGAAACCAGATTATGGAGTTGATGCAGCTCAAATCACCTCCATTCTTAGGAGGAACATATGGGAGAGGTGCAAATTCTTGGCTTATAAACCTTGAGAGGTTCTTTGGTTTACGTAATTATGGTAGCAACCTTAGAGAACATTTTTCTATTCTCATTCTTAGAGACCAAGCCTCCACTTGGTGGAGACACGAGGAATCCAAGGAATACTTGGTCATTGACACCCTTAATTGGGAGGCTTTCCTCAAGCTTTTCAAAGACAGATATGTCTCGAAATAGTTCAGGTAGCATAGTATAGACAAGTTTCATGATTTACAGCAAAGGGGACTCTCAGTAGCCCAATATGAGGGCAGGTTTCTTGATCTCCTCCCTTATGTGGAGTACATGGGGGACGAGAAGCAATATGTTAACTGGTTCATCAAGTGTTTGAATCTTGTGATATCAGATAGGGTACACATGGTACCTTTAGGAGACTTAAGGTTCATGATGGATAGAGCTTTGATGGTCGAAGAGATAGTTAGAGGTGCACAAGATGCTAGGGATAGGTCTCAAAACCATAATCTCACACCCTAGGCCTCGGGATATCAAAACCCCCAAGGAAGGGGAATCAAAGATACTCTTCTGGGTCATTAAGGACCCCACAGCTATAGCAACCTTAGTAGAGCCAATGATAGAGGCCACCATGGGTACTACAGGGCTCTAATCCAAGGCAGTGGCAAACACAGGGTCCTAGAAAGGACCAGAGACCATGGGCACCTTATACACCTCCAACACAGACTCAACAATCTGCTAGGGTTCTTATAGTGGGTCTTCTAGGACTATCGGGTCATAGTACTCTAGACGTCAAGGCATTCATGTTTAGGTACATGGGCCATGTTACACTTGTGATGCCATGCGACACATAGCTAGAGAGTGTCCCGAGGCTGATAGTCAGCATGCAGCGAGGTCAGAACTGACAGTTTTAGATAGGGGAAATTCCCAGATGGTACTTGAAGGGGTGGATAACTGCCAGGTAGAGAACCAAGCCACTGTTATTAAGGCCTTGGATAAGATCATATGTAGTGATGTTTCTATTTTTTTTGATATAGGAGCTATTGACTCCTTTGTTTCCCCATCGATTGTGAGGCATTGTTAGCTAGTGGGAGCTAGAAAAGAGGTTAGATGGGAAGTAGAGTTAGCCTTCAGAGCTAGAGTTTCCATTACTTCTATGGTTAGAGATTGTCTAATCCAGATTGGTGGCATAACCACCATAGAAGATCTAAGAGTTACGCTCCTTGGATCTTACGTTCTAGTTATTGGTATGGATTGGCTATGTGCCAACAAGGCCAAGCTAGATTTTTGTAAGAAGAAGATCGAATGTTTGGATGATAATGGTATAGCTATAGTGATTTCAAGAATCCTTACACCTATAAGTGATTTCCACTATGTATCTTAAGTGGTGCATGCGGAATGAATTCCAGTTGTACGCTATCACCATCTGCAAAAGGGAAGAAGAGGAAGAGAAGGAAAATTCTCTTGATTACTTCCCCACCCTTCAAGAGTTTGAAGATTTGTTGCCTTCAGAGGTACCTGGTATCCCTCCTCATAGAGTGGTTGATTTTCACATAGATCTCGTACCAGGAGAAAAACTAGTTTCCATAGAACCTTATAGGATGACCACTAATGAGCTTAATGATCTCAACATACAACTTGGGGAACTATTAGAGAAAGGAAACATTCATCAAAGTGTTTCTCCTTGGGGTGCACCAATTAAATTCATGAAGAAGAAAGATGGATCTCTCAAGTTGTGCATGGATTACTGAATGTTGAAAAAAGAAACCATCAAAAATTCAGATCCACCTCCTATGATTGATGACATGTTTGATTAGCTATATGGTGCCCGAGTGTTCTCAAAGATAGACTTCAATTTGGGATGCCATCAATTGAGGATCCTGGATAGTGATATTCATAAGACTGCATTCCGCACTAGAAATGGCCACTACAAATTTATTGTGGTTCCATTCGGTCTTATGAATGCTCCAGCTATATTCACGAGTCTTATGAATGGGGTATTTTGTGCCTTCCTTGACAAATTTTTAGTTGTGTTTGTTGATGACATCTTAATATATTCCAAATATGAGAAAGACATGAGGAACACCTGAGATAAGTCTTTCAGTGTCATAGGGACAATCAATTATATGACATCTTTTTGAAGTGTGCTTTCTTCAGAACATAGGCCAAGTATCTACGCCATGTTATTTTAGGTGATGGGATCTCAGTAGACCCATCAAAGATTGATGCCATAATGTATTTTCCATCACCTACCACTATGACCGAGGTTAGGAGTTTCATGGGATTAGTCAGTTTCTACATACATTTTTTTGAGGATTTCTCTCAAGTAGCGCACCCCATCACTTCTCTTAAGAGAAAGGGAAAGAATTTTTAGTGGAGTGAGAAGTGTACAAGGTATTTTCAGGAGCTCAAGAGAGAACTTACCAGTGCACCCATTCTTGTTGTGCTATATCCTTCAGCGGACTTTGTGGTTTGCATAAATGCTTCTTTGGATGGTTTAGGGGCAGTTCTTGTGCAAGGTGGGCGAGATATAGCCTAAGAGTCTTAGAAACTAAAGAATCATGAGCTCAACTACCCTACCCATGAGCTTGAGATCACAATAGTGGTCCATGCTCTAGTAAGATGGTGACATGTCCTCTTAGGGCATCAATTCGAGCTTCATTCAAACAATTAGAGTCTTTAGTACATGTTCACTTGGCCAAAGATTAATGCTCAGTAAAGGAGATGAATGGAGTTCCTATGTGAATATGATTTTTATGTCCATTACATCAAGCAGAAAGAGAACATAGTCATAGATTTCTTGAGTAGGAGACAACACAAGCTTTCTTCTATGTCCACTAGCATGGATTTGAGAGATCAAATTCTTCATCACTTACATGAGGGTGATATGTATGCAGAATTTTTTGAGATGATTCGATCTCAGAGACCTCTTAAGGGGAAGTTTTCATAGTATATATTGGAGTCCAATGGACTATTGCATCATAGAGGATGAAAATATAAACCTTCTTCTAGAGGATTGCATGAGTTTGTGATACTAGAGGCTCATAGAACCTCTTATCTAGTGCATCCCAAATTTAAGAAGATGCATGTCAATTTGAGACAATTGTACAATCAACCCGACATGAGATTGCAGATTGCTAAGACAGTAGCTAGATGCCTAGAATGCCAGAGAGTGAAAGTGGAAAACCATTCATCCAGGTGGTCTTCTTCAGCCTCATGAGATTCCAGTGTGTAAATGGGACACCATTTATATGGTCTTCATAGTGGGTCTTTCTATCTATTCTCATCGTCATTATGCCATCATGGTGATAGTCGAGTATTTGACCAAGGTGGGTCATTTTTCACCTATTCAAACTACCTCTACCGCATGAGCATTGGCACATGTTTTCTTATGAGATATAGTCAGAGTTCTTGGCATACCTCGTAAGATTATCTTGTATAGAGATTATGTCTTCACTTCATCTTTTTAGAGAGAACTTCAGGTAGCTGTGGGCACTAGGCTCAATTTCACTGTAAATTATCATTCTACGAATGATGGAAAGATCAAAAGGGTCAATCAGGTGTTAGAAGACATACTACACATGTATGTGATGGAACATCAAACACGATGGGAGGAATACCTACACCTAGTGGAGTTTTCCTATAACAAAAGGCACTAGACACCCTTGGGTATGCCTCTCTACGAAGATCATTATGGTAGGTGATGCATGGTCCCACTCAGTTGGGATAGGATCATGGATAAACTCTCCATTGAACCTAAGCTAGTCAGAGATATGGAGCAGTAGGTGACATTGATTAGACAATGAATAGTGGAAGCTCGGGATAAGTAGATTAAGTATGAATATGTGAAGAGGATTGATCGAGCCTATTTAGTTGGAGAAAGGGTCTTCTTGAGAGTGTGACCACATAAGAGTCCAATCCATTTTAAAAAGGGCTCTAAGCTTGCACTTAGATTTGTTGCACATTTTGACATCCTTGAGAGGATAAGACAATTTTCATACCGGTTAGCATTGCCACCTAGCCTGTCACGCATCCATGATGTGTTTCATGTTTGATTATTATAGAAGTATATATATGATGAGTCTCATGTGATAGATTGGGATGTCTTATAGGTGGATTTGGATGGGAAACTAGCTTTAGAGCCAATTTGTATATTGGCTTGACGGACATTGGGCCTTTAAGGCCAAGAGCTAGACCGGGTTAGGCTCCAGTGGGATTGCTATGATGAGATTACAACCTCTTGGGAGGACACAGCATAGATGAGATCACAATACCCTTACTTCTTTGATGAACTCCAGGAGGAATTTCATGCCTAGAGGGGGTGGATGTAAGACCTACCACAAACCGCCATAGTTTTAGTAGTTTATCTTCTCTGCTTTCAGTGATTATTTACTTAGACATACTTTGACTATTGAGACTCTTATGTATTTGAGCATCTGTTGAATCTTATGTTACATATTTAGGACCTAGTTATGTAATTAGGGTGCACTCAAGATACTTTATGTTTTGATTCGGTTTCAGTTTATGATGATGTCATATATGTGAATAATTGTGTAGATGCAATTGTGATGGAAATTGGGTTAGGAAACCAATGATATATTTATTTAATTGAAATCAGATATAGATTATATGCACTATAGTATTGATGTTGTATTATGTTTTCATATCATGTTATTTTGCACCTACTCATGTGTGCAATGAGTGTTCAGGGATAGTTGGCAATATATCTAAATCGCGGAGCCAGAGTTAGAATCTATGTTATATTTTGTGAATTCCAAAGTCATATTTATAAAAGGAAACATGGGCCTTATTGTATAATTTATTTATTTGTGAATGTGGTTTGCATCTATGTATTTAATTCAGTTAAAGTAAATATAATTAAGTCATGTCATTTGTTTACTTAAATTGTACCAATTCTGGCAATTGTTGTAATTAAGTATTGGCATGGCTAGTAAAGTGAACCATGGATAGGTGTAGGGTTAAGTAGGGGTTATCTTAGTGTAGTACATAGGCCTACCCCAGGCTAGGAAGTTTCTAAATGGTCAACTTGACTTAATAATCTGTGGGTAAACTTTAGGTGGCGTTTATGAGGGAGTTTTAGACTCCGAGAAGGTAATCAAGGTCAATTTTGGCTACCCAATTTGGTACCCTAGGAGTTAGGGATCATTTTCAACCCATTAAGAACCTTAAAACTCAATTATTACTTCCCTAATGTCTCCTTTTCAAACTTGAGGGAATTTGAAGAGTTGTGTAGTTTTGGTTAACGTCTCGTTTCTTCCCAAATTGCAATTAACTCCATTCATGGAGAAGGAAGGCAAGTGAGAAGAAAGGGATGGTTAAGGTTACCTCATAATTTATTGTTTCCATATATTTTGGACATTTTCCTTTATAGGGAATATTTTAGGGAAAGCTTGGGTTATTCACCGACTCTCTACTTTTAGATACATTACCAAAGTTGAAGGAGGTTTGGAGAGAATTTCTTTGGAAGGATAGCTCAAATTAGGATTTTAGATTTAACCTTAATCTTGGAGCAATGTTGGTTCATAATTTAGTGTAGATGTTTTTATTTGCATATATAAAAGCTTGGATCTCTATTAATGGAGTCCTTGGTATTTTTTTATGGTTTCTTGTTTGAATTTTTTGGCGTGTTATTATGTTGCTTTTAATTTGTAATTTAATTTTTGAATGGGATTCTTCAAGGGACACTCACCCTTGGGAGGGTAGAGTGACCTTGAAGGGAGTGGTATGAAGTGACTTCAGGTTATTTTAGAGTCTACCATGTGAGGAGGAAAATACATGGGGTTATTGATACCCATGATGTCAAGTATGGCCTTAGGGCACCTGTGAGGCAAAAGGAAGATTTTATTTATTAGTGTATCTTGTGTAGATGGTCATTCAAAGTCCACGTATGGCTTTTTTTTTTATTTTTATACTTCGGCTTCTCCTCCTGTGACTGTTTACCACCACCCATGTTTTTAGGAAGGCCTCTTGGTGACCTTCCTCCTTTTTTCCATGTATGACAGTTTACTTTTCTGTTTTTATGTCTACATGAGTTCTTGTGTGTTTTGTGGTTATCTGATTGTTCCTCATTTCATTCTGGATACCCAAGATCGGGAGTGGCCTTCTAAAGGCCTAGGTTAGGAGGCGAGCCTCCATGGTCAACCTCATACTTTTACAGGTTTTCATTTGGCATTTGGCAATCCTTGGGAGCTTTGTCAGGAAATGAACATGTCACAATAATCAAGGATTCTATTGTAATACCATGTTTCATCCCTGTGGAGATTATTATATAAATTCATAAATAGGTGTATTCTGGTTATATTCCATATTGGAACTATTCATCAAATGTAATCCTGGTTATTTTATATATTTATGAAAAGAGAAATTTGAAATAATCCTTGTATTTGTTTGGAATGATTATGTAGTCATATTTTCTTATGTTATTGGAAAAGAGATTTTGGAAAGTTATAATTACATGTTCTATTTTATATAATTATGGAAGTTAATATAAAATATAAATTCCTAAGTTTATTAAATCGCAAAATGTGAACATTAGGAAATTGATCAAAATTGTAGATTTATATAGTTTTATCTAAATTTAAAATTACATAAAATTATACTATTGTTATAAATAAATAAAAAAAGAGAAATGTATTTTATGCTTATTATGCTTAATTGGGAATTAAATGTGTTTGGGTTATGTGTGAATTTGAGATTTATATTTTCACACGTAGAGAAATTTTATTTATTTCTAAAAAAACAAATGCCCAAAATAAAAAACTAATTCCTACAATATCTTAAACTAATAGCTTAGATTTCTAATATGTTTTTAAAAAAATGAAAAAATGTGCCTATATACGTGTTGTTTTAATACAGAGATTTTCATATTTTAACGAGTTAATTAAATATTTTATCTATATACTAAATGGTTTAAAACATTGATATAAACACTTAAAATTAAAAAAAAAAACTACATATTCTTTGTTTTAAAGCATTTTAACAAAACGTCTTTCGAAATTTATATAAAAAAAAGAGTTAATAAAAAAAAAATTGTCAGGAGCACCGAACCCCTACCCCGACCCACCTTGATTGTGTGGAGGGCGTGCGGATGCAGCACCACTCCCGTGTGGAACACAGTGGAGGGCAGGCATCAGTCGCAGTTGGCCTATCCCACTCACTGTGTTACCATAGTAGGTGAGGGATGCGTTGTGTTGCTCAACCTCCCAACTACCTCTAAACGGTGGTGTTTCCTCATGAAACCACCACAAACCACTGCCCCTCCCCTTTTCTCGGTGGTGCCATTTCCTGAGACCACCACATAGCCATAAACCGCCGCCTCTGCGCTGCTCCACCACTGCTGACTTCCCTCTTGCCTTAACTCATCCTCAGGATTCGCAGGTCATGGCTAGCATTATGAAACCCTAGCCCTCTACATTTTTAATATTTATTTTTTTATTTATTTTTTTAATATATATAGCATTTTTATTTTGTAAGATTTGATTTGTTTTAGATTACATTTTAAATGGATTTCAAAATTAAATCCATTAGACTTTGTAAGTTGAATATGTTGGCTATTAAGATGAACTATCTAGAAGTTTAATTAACATTTTAATTAATCATAGGATTAATTAGATTAGGATAATCTTATTGCTTGAGAATTATTTTAAAGGAAAAATAAATTCTCTATTTGGGTAAGTTAATTAGCTTAAGTTATTATTAAATTTAGTCTATATTTTAAACCTTAGATTAATTTCTCATTTGTTGACATCTCATTGTAAATAGGTTAAATAAATTCTTAAAGTATTTAGATTTAATAATTAACATTAAATTTAATCTTTTAATTATAACCTATATGAACGCAATTAGTCATTAGGGAGTTATAACGACTTTCATTCAGTACTTCTAGATTTTCTTAGTCAACCTGGCAACATTAGTCATTTCATACATAGTTGACTTTTGGACAACCCCTAGTTAAACCTGTGTCACATGCGTCGATTTTTGTTCAAAAGATTTACCTATATAGTGAACACTTATAACCTAGTTACACATTATCAGAGTATGGCTGACTTTTTGGTCATCTCTGGTTGACTTTAGTCAACTGTCTGAGTTTTTGTGCCCGGTCGAAACATGCATCTTAGGGAACGCTATAGAGTAGTTTTGAACACTATCCTACATAGTCTGAGTCTTAGTCAGCTTGGTCAACCTCCTTTTAGTTTGACCCTTGTGTTGTTTTTTAACACTTAAACTAATTATGTTAACCATTTCCCTCTGCATTATTTTGCATGCACATGAAATCTTTGGGATAGTTTAGTTCACTTTAACGTCTTGTAAAAAATTTGTTGGTGTGTTTTTACCCAAATTTGGGGCATGACAAGGTGATGCTCGCATTTAAGGAAAACAAACAAAATCAGGTTTCAAAACAAAGGAATATCTTTCTACTAGACCAATAGAATTAGTACATACTCATCTATGTGGCCCAACTAAAACTCAATCCATAAATGGTGAAAAATATTTTATGATGTTTGTTGATGATTATTCCAAAATAGTTTGGGTGACATTTCTAAAACATAAATTTGAAGCATCTGAACATTTCAAGATATTTACAAAAATTGTAGAAAGAGAAACTGATTAAAAATTGAAATGCTTAAGATTTGATTGAAGTGAGGAATTCACCTCTCAAGAATTTATTGAGTATTTTGAAAGACATGGGATAAAAAGGCAGTATTCAACTGCCCATACACCACAAAAAAAATGGTGTTGTAGAAAGGAAAAATAGAAGAGGCAAAGAAATGGCTCAAACAATAATAAATGAAGCTGAATTACCAGACAAGTTTTGGAAAGAGGCTATTCATATAGTAGTCTATATACTAAACTAGGCTCAAATAAGGGTTAGAATTGCTTATACCCCTTATGAATTGTGGTATGGTAAAATTGCAAATGTAAAGCATTTCAAAAAGTTTGGCTGCAAGTGTTTTATTATGAAGGATGATGATTCTATGGAAGGGTTTAACTCGAAGTCCGATGAAGGTATTTTCTTTGCTTACTCTACACATTATAAGGATTTCAAATGTTGTAATAAAAGACTAAACAAAATTGTAGAGCCTATAAATGTGATTTTTGACAAGAATGTTTTGTTAAACAAAAATCATGAGAAGGATGTTGAAGAAGTATCCAATTAAAGAATTGAACAGGGTTTTGATGATCATAAATCTGATGAAGCTGAATTAGGTACAACAGCACCAGATTTTAATGCTCAAGAAATTTGTCAAGTCCAAAAGTGAATACTAACTTAAAGACACCTTCTAGAATTATTTCTAAGAGACATCTTGAATCCTTGATCATAGGAGATAAATAGGGAGGCATTTTAACTATAAGGAAAGTAAGAAATGAAGAAGAAGCACAAATTGTTGAACATTTTTATTTAATATCTAAATTTGAACCTAAAACTGAGGCTGAATCAGTAAATGATTCATGATGGTTGAATGCTATGCAAGATGAAATAAACCAAATTAAGAAAAATGAAACATGGGAGTTAGTACCTAGACTTGATGATAAGAACGTGATAGGAGGAAAATGAATCTTCCAAAATCAACTTGATGAAACTAGTAAAGGAGTGTGGAATAAGGCCAGATTTGTTTGTAAAGTGTATGCACAATAGGAACGTATTGACTTTGGTGAAACCTTTTTACTAGTAGCTAGAATGGAATTTATTAGAATATTTCTAGCATATGCCAGCTATAAAATATTTAGTATATATCAAATCGATGTCAAAGCAGCACTTCTAAATGGATATCTTAAGGAGGAAGTATACATGGAAGAGCCATAAGCCTTTCAGTCTTCTGAAAAATCAGATTTTGTATATCGTCCTAAAAATGCATTATATGGCTTAAAAAAAGCTCCTAGAGCTTGGTATTCTAGGATGGATAAACACTTACTTGCAAATGGTTTTACTCATTGTGGAGTATACAACACCTTATATACCAAAATTTTAGGTGATGATATCCTTGCAGTTGAAATATATCTTGATAACATTATTTTTGGATCCACAAACTATAATTTGTCCAAATAATTTACAAATATTATGGAATCTAAATTTTAAATGTCTCTTTTGGGTGAATTGAACTTCTTTCTTTGCTTGCAAATATCCCAACTTGAATGTGGATTATTCTTATCGTAAACAAAATATGTCAAATAAATGCTGAAAAATTGATATGCGTGACTACAAACCAATTAGTACACCTATGGAAACTTTTTGTAAATTGGTGAGATTTGATGACTCACTACCAGTTAGTCAAACATAATATAGTTCTATGATAGGCAGTTTACTATATCTAAAAGCTTCAAGGCCTGATCTAATGTAGGTTGTGTGTTTGGTTTCTCAGTTGCAATCTACATCTTGACAGTCACATCTCAATGATGTCAAATGTATATTTAAGTATATTCAGGGTATAGTTGATTATGGTTTGTGATATCCAAATAGAAAATATTTTACTCTGATTGGTTATACAGATGTAGATTGACAATGTTCTGATTAAAATAAAAACACTATTCGTGTTGCATTCTTTATTGGGGACATATTGGTTGCTTGGTATATCAAAAAGTAGGAATGTGTCACTTTATCAACTTGTGAATAAGAATATATTGCTGCAACAATATGTTATACTCAAGTAATATCAATGGTATATCAGTTATCAGATTTGGGTATTAAGGTATCAAAGCCATTTAAATCATGTGTGATAACAGTAGTGTTATTCAGTAGAGTAAAAATCTAGTTATGGGTTTTAGAACTAAACATATTGCAATAAAGCTTCATTTCTTGAGAGACAAGGTTATTGCCCATTAGTTTCATTTTATTTATGTCCATACTTAAGCATAGGTTTCTGATATCTTTACAAAAGCCTTACCTAGAGAAATCTTTTCATGATTTTGAACTCGATTGGGAGTAATATCTCAATCACTATTGCACTCAACTATATCAAGTATGGGGGATTCTATCTTGTAGGTTACTGCTCCTACAAAGCTATTTCTATTGTTTTAAAAGAAATTTGATCTATTATCCTTGATGAAAATGGGGGACAAAGCATTGGTTATTTCAGTATGATGATACAATTTGATTTAGCATATAGATTTTATAAAGGTTTTAGCTCGGTAATGATGTGTCAGGATTTCAAGATTATGATAAGGACTTTATGATAGAGGTTTCATACAGGTTTTTCAATATGGACAAGTATAGGTAATGACATCATGTGATCATAAATTTGACAGGTACATAATCAAAGGCATTAAATTTGTGTATAAATTGATTCATTATGTTGATAATCTCAAACATGAACAAATATTTTATAATTATCGTGTATGCTGACAAGTAATTATTATGTATTCAGATTTATGACATTCGTTAGTATGTATGGTAGTTTTGAAATATTATTTCATAGTTACTTATAACATGATGAATAAACTATAAATGAATGATATCGCCTCAAGGATAATGCGGAAGTTTTTTGGTCAATTATCCTTGATGCAAATCATTTTCATTTTTGAAAACGTGACAACTAATGATAAGTTAAAAAATCATCGAACATGGCATACTTAAAAGTTTACATTGTGATGTGGTATTTTGGTAATGTGGTTACATTTTGTAGTGATGTTTATTATTACTGATGTGGCAGAGATAATGTAGATATAGATGTAAATTTATTTCTTAATATGAAAAAATGGGTTTAGAATATTCGGCAGCATATGCATTGGATATATTAAATGCCCACTACATATCGTGGTTGTTGAGTTGAGTTTAAACTAACATTGGGTTATCTTAACTTGGTGTTTAGTGTGACACATGGCATCACCATATGGTGGACTTCAAACGTTTCATTATTTTGATTAAATTTTAAAAACAACAGAAAATATTATTTTTGGTTCTCTTTATTGTTCATTTTGTAAAATGTTGAAATCCTATAGTACCGCCATGATGGATTGCTCAGTTACTCTTGAAGCTTGTTTTATCAATTTTTTTTGTGGTTTTGTATATATATTGTAAATCTTCTTCACAAAAATCATTTGGTATTCTTTTTGTAACTTCTCATGTGGTGGTTTCTCAAGAAAATGTTTTTTTACAGCCTACCAAAGTAAGAATATAATAAATAGAAAATATAGGAGTCTATTATTCGCTCTACAGGAAATTATCGTATTTGATTTAAAAGTTTTCTAATCAACAAAATAAAAGGTAAAGTTGATTCATTTTAGAATTTATGGTTAAGTTTTTAAACTACTTGTCATTTAAGACCTTCTTCTATAAGGAAACTATTGACAACAGATGTAGATTCCCACATTTCTAGTGTTATGTTTGAGAAAGAGGAAGTAATATCATAATGAAAAAAGGAATTTATTAAAATGTATATCACAGTTCATACTTTATTCATTGTTATTTATCTAGTATACAAAGAAGGGAAAGTTGAAAATGGTTAAAAGGGTTTGGTGAGTTATAATTGGTTTGATTATGAAGTTCATTCATTTGATTATGATGATTGTTAACCTTATTCTGAAGGTTTGTTCTATAAAATATTTGAGTTATGATAATAGATATTAAAATTAATGAAAGATGTAATCTTAAATGTATCCCTATATAAGGGAGTATGAGTGTGCACCAAAAAGGAAGTGAAGTTGTGTAAGTTAACATAGTGCATAATCATATTACCTTGTATGTTGAACATGTTATATTGAGAGAATAATTCATACACTTATAGATGTATATGAATGTGTGAAGTCTGAAACATACATTTCTATATGTATGTAATTTGATGCATGAAACATTGCAAAAGAAAAGGGAGGAAGGAGTTGAAGCTCCTAGCAGCTATAGATGCTAAACATTGTAAATGAAAAGCTGGTGCTCTATAAAGATGGCAGGTTTCATAGTTGTTTTTTTCCTTATGAGAAAACTTATTTGGTTTTCAGGGTTTCCCACTCAGCACAAATCTCTGCATCATCTCTTTTGTGAGTTGTTTCTATTTCTCACTCTGATATCTTTCCTTTATGTCATATAATATTCATTTACATATGTTGATGTGCATGCATTTGGTTACATGAAATATATGTTCATTATAAGTTTGTTTTGTTAAAAGTAAAGAATTTTTCTACTCTAACTCACTCCCCTCTCAAAGTAGCATCCACTTCCAACACATGTGCATTTATGCAATCAAAACATGCACTTTGTTTGAATTTAACACATTACTACTTGGAGTGAGGATACTCGCAAAGGTTCTAGAATCTGGCCTTGCATCTGATAGAATGATTTGTATTATAGTCTATGATTCCTTATTTCCTTATTGCGTATGATGAAATTCCCCCATGCCTCAACCACTAACCACATCCTACTTGAAAATATTTTTTTCATCATCAGAGTAGCATGCATTATCAGGCTTGCTCCAAAAACTGATTCTGATCCTTCATCCTTCAACAAAAAGATGCCTCGTTGGGACATAGAAATCAACCCCTAATTAATTATGTTAATATTTTTGATCGAAATATAATTCTTCAACTCTTTTCTGATGCTAAAATTTATGGGTTCACATGTAAATAATATAGAATCACTCTATATTCTAAAAACTATTCACATAGAATGCTTTGTAATCAGCAAAAAACTAAAATCCCCAAAAAAAGGCATACCATAAACACGAATAGAAAGGTGGAGATATCAAAGATTCTTCTTGATTCTACTAATCTGAAAACAAATTCTACAATACACTAACCTTGCAGTAATTGGGGTTGCATACAAAATATCTTGAGCTTCTCAGAGCTCTCACAAAATCTATAGAGAAAGCACTGCTCAACAAGATAAAAAACACATACAGTTTCTGCCATAAAACAAAGCATTAGAAAAGCATCCTCTTGCTACTCTGATTTCACATGTCAATACTCTAACTAAAATCTAGAAACAACTTTACCTTTTATAGTTATTTGTTGTCTCAAAACAAAACCAAATCAGATTCGAACTTATTAGCCAAAGTCCACAAAAAAATATGATTTAAAGTTATCTTCTAAAAGTCTTCATAAAATCAGATTTACTCTTATAAGAAGTAAATAGAAGATATTTAGTTTAGAAGTCAAAGAGGCTCAAGACAATCATATTTGATTCTAAAAATCCAACACTCCCCTTTTTTCTTGAGCTGGAAAACAAGATCATGCTTGATCCAAAATAACCACACTCAAATTTCTCCTTAGGTGTTCAAAAATTGCAATTCCCAATGGATTGGTGAAAATCTCTACTAGCTACTGCTGAGACCTAAAAAATTTCATTTTAATTTTACCATTCTCAACTAATTCTCTAATAAAATGATACATGATTTCAATGTGCTTGCTTCTTCTATGAAACACGCGATTTTACATCAAAGCAATTGAGGAAATATTTTGGTTCCATCCTCTTGTTCTTCCTTTAAATCTCCCAAGATTCTTCTTAGCCAAATAGCTTGACATGCTACTTCATTTGTTCCTATATTTTCAGCCTCTTCTGTAGTTGAGCAACTGTGGGTTTCTTCTTAGAAGCCCATGAGATTATACCTAAACCCATGTTAAAAACATATCTGAAAGTTCTCTTCCTATCATCCAAACTTCATTCACAATCACTATTCGTGTAACCAATTAGCCTAGAATCATTTGTTGTAGTATAAAAAATATCATATCCTTTGGTGCCATTTTTCCTGAAAAACATTACAAAAATATTGGAGGTATATTCGCCCCTCTATCTGACCTTAGGACTTTAACATAATGTCAACTTTCTTTTTCAGCCTCGGATTTAAATTCTAAAAACTTATCAAAAGCTTCAGATATATTTTTAATAAAATACACCCATGTTCGACGAATGAAATCATCTATGAAGGTCATAACATAAGTACTCCCCCCAATGGAAGTGATTTGCATAGGTCCAACTAAATCACTATGAAATAGCTCTAATGGCAATCTTCCCCTTCTACAGTTACCAGAATTAAAAGGAAGCCTATGTTGCTTACCCAAAATATAAGCCTCACACTTTCTACCTAACTCTTTTATACATGGAAAATCATCTACCATTGTTTTCATGGATAATAAACTTAAACTAGCATAGCCAAGATGTCCATACCTTAAATTGATGACATGTAATTGATTGAGTTCTTGAACATGTTAAGTTGATCACCGAAATGCAGAAAGATAATGTAAGACATTAAATCAGTTAATGGATTGTATTTTTATTGATGTGCACTTGATATAATCTAATTGGTTATATTCAAAGTGTCAAAGAATTCAAAGAATCAGAGAGATAAAGATTATGCTTTAAGTAATTCATAAAATAAAAGCATTCACTATGTGACTTCAAACACCGATGACTGGTGGAACTCGAGGGACAAAGATAACCGATAGTTAAGTCACTATGATGCCCGAGAAATAAACCTAATGAGAATTACCAACGAGAAGAATCACAAGCATACCCGACAACCAGAATCACACTGCAACCCTGATAGATAGACAACCCTGATAAAGAAGCCCGAGGAGAACTGGAGTGTTGACTGAATCTATTAAAGAGTTAAAACACCGAAGTTAACTGGAATTCAAAAATGACAAAATATCTAGCTAGAAGAGCTGAATATAGACTTAATTGGTAGTTATCATTATTTTCATCGATCATTATTTTCATCGACAAGCATACCCGACAACCAGAATCACAATGCAACCCTGATAGACAGACAACCCTGATAAATAATCCTAAGGAGAACTGGAGTGTTGACTGAATCTATTAAAGAGTTAAAACACCGAAGTTAATTGGAATCCAGAAATGACAAAATATCTAGCTAGAAGAGCTAAATATAGACTTAATTGGTAGTTATCATTATTTTCATCGACAAGATAAAACAAGAGATAAGTAAAGGATTTAAAGCTATTTTTTCTAGTTGGAAAGAAGATTTCTACGAGATAAAACAATTTTTTTTTCTTTAAATCAGATTTACTAAGATTTAAGATCATGCCAAGATCAAGAAAATCAAGAACCTAGAAATGGTGATATCATGTCTATAAAGACACAAACTTAATTCATTACGAATTAAGGGGAGTGAATGAAAAAGAGGACGGTGGAGAGAAACTAATGAAGAACAACATTATATAGTCCTGATCAATCAAGCTGGGGAAAGAGCTAAAGATTTATGTGGACACCGAGAAACAGAGCATAGCATCACCGAGAACAAAAGTGGAGAAAAGGTATTAAAAGGATACATTGATTAGAAAGGTAAAATGAGCTTACAATAGATCTAAAAATCTACAAGTATAAATTGTATATGTGAACAGATCATACTGTTTCAGTTTAATCATTGATTCAAAAAGTCTCTTCACCGAGTAGAATTTAAATATCCTTTCTATATTGAGATACATCCCAAGGAGTATCAAAAGGTTCTATCATGAAGAGAGCACAAGATGCCAGATACCATTTGACAAACTAGAAGAGTTTGGACAAGGAAGGTAGCATAGGAATGCCCAATATCAAGTAACAAATCAATCTTTTAAATCCTCTAACAAGGTCACAGCTAATAGTGTGTTTGTAACCTTTAACAGTGTTGAATCTTCTCCAAGCTCACTTCAAAAGAGTGAAAATTTTGGCTTACCGGTCCCAAGTTATTTTTCCCTTAACAGGGTTTCCGCGTTAAAAATAAATGTGTCAATGTGTTTATGAGTCATTACTTTAGTTTTTTGCATTCCACATAACTAATCTAAATTGATCGTTATACTCTAAGGAATTTACTATTTTTTGGTAAATTGAAAGACTACTATTTTGTAAACATAAAAAATAAGGTTTAACAAAGCACTCCGAGCACTAGTTATTTAATAAATATATTTGAAGGTGTTCATCTTATAGGACTGAAGATAATTAGAGGCTTAATATTGTTGTACAAAGTTTTTGGGTTCAATAATTGGAATATTTTGAGGCCACTGATTCACCCATCCCCCTCTCAGTTATTACTAACCTTTTGTATCAGAGATTGTGTGCTTAGAAACGAAGTTTAACAACTCAAGCAAAAGATCAGAAGATGAATAGACGAGATGTGACCAAGTTGAACAAAGACAACTTTGTATCACGGAAAATAATAATAAGACTCCACCTATCAGGTATTGGTAATGATGTTACTCAACACCTTGATACTAAATATGTTTTTCCTACAAGACCTCAAACTCTTGAGCAATTGAGAGAAAAGCATGAATATAATTGCATGATGATAGAACTTTCCTCATCACTCTCTGATGTTGAGTTTGAAGATGTCAAAACCTTCACCTCTGCAAAGAAAATGTGCCATAAGATGAAGCTGGTACATGGAGGAGATGCTAATATACTAAGACCCAAGGTGGAAAGTCTAATAAGGAGGATTGATGACCTAAGGATGAAAGAAGGAGAAAATATCGCTCAGTATTGCTGCAGAATCAAAGAGGTAGTCAATGTCATCTGAGGAGTTGGAAGTGTACTTAAAGAGGAGATAGTAGTAAGTAAAATCTTAAGAACCTTACTGCCTGTATATGCTATTAGAGTTTCTGCTATTCAAGAAATGAGAGCAGTTGCAAACAATACAATTACTCTAGATAGTATGATTGGTAGATTGGTTTCATTTGAGATGAATAACTTTGATAATAGTGTCTTACCATCTATAGAATCTACATTCAAATATTCTTTCAAAATAATTTATTCAAGTCATTAACATGCTATTAGAAATTATAGTGAAATTCATAATGAGGATCAAGGACATGATGAGATTGAAGCACTAATGGAAAGAAGATTGCAGAGAGGCAAAGGTAGATACAAAGCTAAATTACCACTTGTATGTTTCAATTATAAAGAGGTTTGACACTTTGCTGCAAGATGTCCTAATAGAAGAAAAGATGGCATATCATATGACAAGAATTTTGATAGAGGTGATAACAAATATTACCGAAGGAATTGACAATCTGACAAAAGAAATACCTGAGACTACAAGGAGAAAGGGAAGAAAACTTTTTATCTAGCTGAGAACAAAGATGATGACACTGAAACCGAATCAGAAGAAGACATTGAGATGGTATTTTTAGCCATGAAGGATGATTCAGACCAAGAAGAAGAAAGGTATGTAGAAACTTCACTCATATCTAAGGTTAGTAAGAATGATATCTAGATCATAGATAGTGGCTACACTCACCATATGACCAGTGATAAAGAAAAGTTTGAGACTTTTGAATACTATAATGGTGGTTCAGTAAGAATGGGAAATGATATACCTTGTCCAGTTGAAGGAAAAGGAATTATAATGTTGAATAACCTGATCAAATGTGAAAATTCTTAATGGGTAAAATGACTAAATTATAATATGTTAAGTGTTTCAAAGCTGAATAATACAGGTCACTGAGTGGCATTTTAAAATTGGGAGGCAGAGATCTTCAATGAATCAAGAAGGTTGATCAGAACCGGTGAGCAGACAAAAGGTAACCTTTTCTATCTTGATGACATTAACACCACTTGTTTAATGGATAGAAACAAAGACATATGGTTGTGGCACAAAAGATTGTGTCATGTGAATTTTGACAACATGATAAAGATAAGAAAAAAAAGGAACGTCAGAGGCTTACCAAGCATGTCTAATCCTGAGAATGTCAATTATAGCATTAGTCCATAATAATCTATGTTGACCCATGAGGACAAAGAGTTACTATGGAGATAGGTTTTGTATTCTCTTTGTTGATGATTCTTTTAGAATGATGACTTTTATGTTCTTAAAAGATAAATCAGAAGCATTCAAGATGATTAAATGGTATAAGGCTATGGTAGAAAAATTGAGTGATAAGAAATTAAAATGCTTAAGGTCAGATACAGGAGGCAAATTTATTTTAGATAAATTCACTAACTATTGCAATGAGCATGGAATTAAAAGACAAGTTTCTGCATCAATAACACCACATAAAAATGGATTTGTTGAAAGGAGAAATAGATCAATTGTTGACTGTGAAAGAACATTAATGATTGCGAAGAGCATAACTCAAAATTTTTGGAGGGAAGTTGTCAGTAGTACTATCTACACATTGAACATAGTACAACTAAAGGACACAAAGAAGACATCCATTAAGCTTTGGTATGGTTATACAGCGAATGTAACTTACTTAAGAATCTTTAGTAGTCAATGATATATTTTGAAGGATGATAGAAATGGAAAAATTGACTCCAAAAGTGAAGAAGGTATCTTTCTAGGGTATTCAACCAAAAGTAAGGCTTAAAAATGTCTTAACAAGTCATCTAACAAGATCATTGAAAGTGCAAACATAAAAATAGATGGATTTGCAAAAAAGAATGATAAGGAAAGTAGAACAGAACCGAAGGACTACAACAGGTTTGTTTATACAAAACCAAACACTCTAACCGAGCAACAATGTATCTCTCCTGAGCAACAGAACATTGCACCCTAGCATCAAGCTGCAATTATCAAAAATCAGGAAAATCATCAAGATGATGTTCTGAGTGATCAAGATCAAAATGAAGGTCAAGAAGATGATCAGAATGATGAACACAGAGATGAACTGAAACATTCCAAGTATGTCAGAAGACATCATTCACAAAATCAAATCATAGGAGACAAGAAGGCTAGAATGAGAATAAAAATTAAGTCAATAAACACTAGATGTTTACTTTGTAATTTTGACCCTAAATCTGTTAATACTGCACTTGAGAATGAAGAATCGGTCAGTTCTATGAATGAAGAAATAGAACAGATTTAAAAGAACATTACATGGACACTAGTACCAAGACCAGATGACAAGAATGTCATCGATACCAAATGGATATCCATAAACAAGTTGAATGAGAATGGAGAGGTCACAAGAAACAAAGCAAGGTTAGTATGCAAGGGGTATGCACAAGAAGAAGGTATTGATTATGGAGAAACCTTTTAGCCCATTGCTAGACTAGCAGGAGTTAGAATATTACTTTCTTATGCTGCATTCAAAGGATTCAAGGTATACCAAATGGATGTCAAAACTTCATTGCTAAATGGAATACTGGAAGAAGAGGTGTACAGTGAACAAGTAGAAGGGTTTGTTGATCCAGACAAGAGAAACATGGTATGTAGACTACATAAAGTCTTGTATGGATTGAAACAAGCACATAGAGCATGGTATGAAAAAACTTCATTCTTATCACATTAGCATTAAATTTGTAAGAACAAGTGAAAATCACAATTTGTATTTAAAAGAAGATGTCGATGGTAATATTCTGATTGCTGAAACTTTTGTTGATGACATCATTTTTGGGTTTTATGCAAATCCTTTCCTAGTGAAATTTGCAAAGAATTTGAAATGTCTATGTTCAGGGAGATCAAATTTTTTCTTGGTCTATAGATTCTTCAACAAGATGCAGGAATAAAATGAACTTAATACAAATACATTAACGATGTGGCAAAGATATTCAAATTGGAAGACTCCAAACCAGTTGGAACACCTATGGTTACTGGATGTAAGCTGACAAAAGAAGACAAATAAAATGAGGTGAATCAAACCTTGTATAGATCAATGATTGGAAAACAAATTTATGTTGTTCATACGAGACCAGATATAGCATATATAGTTGGAATAGTTGAAAGATTCTATGCTAATGTCAAAGAATCACATATGACTACTATCAAGAGAATTCTGAGATATCTGAAGAACACCGAGGACTATGGCTGATGGTATAAAAGAGAAGGAAAATTTGAGCTACATGTCTATACAGACGGTGATTGGGCTGGAAACATTGATGACCAAAAGAGTAAAACTAGAGGAGAATTCTTCATGGGTGACAGACTTTTTACATGGATCAGCAAGAAGCAAGTATGCATATCTCAGTCTACTGTTGAAGCAGAGTATGTGGCTGGTGCTGCAAATTGCTCCAATATTGCATGGATCAAAAAGTTGCTGAAAGTTATGAATATGAAGATTCTTGAACCAGTAATTATCTACTATGATAATACTAGTGCAATTAACATTTCTAATAATCTAGTCATGCATGCTAAGACTAAGCATATTGTTATCAAGTATCATTATCTGAGAGAACAAGTGCAAGAAAAGGCGGTGATACTAGAATATGTTCAATCAAAGGAACAATTAGTGGATATATAAACCAAGCCATTACCAAAAGATACATTTGGGTACCTGAGACAGAGACTAGGGGTCCAACCCTTTTCTATTGCTTTATAAGCTAACTAGGAGGCTGTAGAAGCCTACACATAATCAGAAGATCATTCATGTTGATGCAAACACCTTGAGATGAACAGCAATAAATACATCTATACACAACAAGGTACAAGTCTACACCGAATACCAGAGACATTTTATTGTTGATGGATAAGGAAATTCAAGGAATATATTATATAAAGGGATGGAAGATTATATAGAAGAAACTTGTTTGGCATTGTTTTCAAAGGGAGAGATTATCTCATTATAATGAAAATATTATATCACTATCCATGAAGAGAAGTTCCTAAGAATCAAAAGGAAGAGATAATCAATAATCAAAGGGAGAGAGATTGATTACATATGAAATATCCATCTAAGGGAGAGAAGTAACAAAGGGAGAGAGTTCATACAAAGGAAGAGATTGGTGTCAAGGGAAAATGAGATTATCAATAAGAGGAAAATTCAAGTTAGAAGCACATATCAGAATAGAGACATTAGATGCTACATCTATCCAGATAAGGGATTGAAGATTTAATAACCCACTCTACAAGAAACAAATCAAAGCTATTTTGAGCTTATCGAAAGCCAGACATTTGTAATAGTTACAATAGGAAAGATTGATGAAACTGTTATATTTCTTATTGTATTAGTAATAATATAATGTGATAATGTAAGTGTGTGGCCATTAATGCAAAAGGGAGAGATTGATGACATGTAACTTATTGAATGTTTGAAGATGTTAAGTTGACCACCGAAATGCAGAAAGATAATGCAAGAGATTAAATCAATTAATGGATTGTACTGTCATTGATGTCAACTTGATATAATCTAGTTGGTTATAATAAAAGTGTCAAAGACTTCATAGAATCAGAGAGATAAAGATTATGCTTTCACTAATGCATAAAAGACAAGAATTCAGTATGTGACTTCAAACAACAACGACTAGTGGAATCCGACAGATAGAGATAACTAAAAGTTAAGTCACTATGATACCTGAGCAAGAAAACCGATGAGCATTACCGACGAGCTAAATCACAAGCATACCCGAAGGCTAGAATCATAGTGAAACCCTGACAGAAAGACAACCCCGATGGAGAAGCCTGAGGAGAATTGGAGCGTTGACTGAAGCTATCAAAGAGTTAAAACACCGAAGTTAACAGGACTTCAGAAATGATAAAATATCTAGCTGGCAAAGCTAAATATAGACTTAATTGGTAGTTATCAATGTTTTCATTGACAAGATAAATAAAGAGATAAGTAAAGGATTTAAAGCTATTTTTTCCAGTTGGCAAGAAGATTTCTATGAGATAAAACAAGAATTTTTTTCTTTAAATCAAATTGGCTAAGATTGCGCATCACGCAAAGATCAAGAAAATCAAGAACCTAGAAACGGTGATATCATGTCTATAAAGAGACAAACTCAATTCCTTATGAATTAAGGGGAGTAACTGAAAAAGAGGATGCTAGAGAGAAACTGATGAAGAACAACTTCATACAGTCCTAATCAATCAAGCTGAGGAAAGAGCTAAATATTTATGGAGACAATGAGAAACAAAGCATAGCATCACGAAGAAGAAAAAAAGTGGAGAAAAGGTATTAAAATGATACATTGATCAGAAAGGCAAAATGAGCTTACAATAGATCTGAAAATTGGCAAGTATAAGTTGTATATGTGAATAGATCATACTGCTTCAGTTTAACTATTCATTCAAAAAGTCTCTTAACTAAGCAGGATTTAAAGATGCTTTCTATATTGAGATACATCTCATGGAGTATCAAAAAGTTTAATCATGAAAGTAGCATGAGATTCCAGATACCATTTGAAAACCCAAAAGATTTTGGACACGAAGGTAGCATAAAAAATGCCTGATATCAAGTGACAAACTAATCTTTTAAATCCTCTAACAAGGTCACACCTAATAGTGTGTTTGTAGCCTTTAACACGGTTGACTCTTCACCGAGCTCACTTCAGAAGAGTGAAAATTTTGGGTTACCAGTCCCAAGTGGTTTTTCCCTTAACAGGGTTTCCACGTTAAAAATCCATGTGTCAATGTGTTTATGAGTCATTACTTTAGTGTTTTTCACTACACATAATTAATTTGGATTGATCGATATACTCTAAGTAATTTACTATTTTTTGGTAAATTGAAAGACTGCTATTCGGTAAACATAAAGAATAAGGTTTAACAAAGCAATTTGAGTAGTAGTTATTTAATCAGTATATTTGAAGGCATTCATCTTGGGTATATGTAGGATCATGGTATGCCAAAAAGTGGCGATGTGAAAAAGAAGTCCTAATTAGTAGACTGATTGAAAAATAGCTATAACTTTCAAATGGTATATCATTTTTTAAATCTGAAACATGTGTCACATTCTCTGCTTTGCCTACTACAAGAAAAAAACAAAATAAATTCAATTTGATGAAGTTTAGACTAAGTTAAGGTGGTCATACATGAGATTTTTTATATTCTGGAAAAGTTGTAGAAGAAAAATCATAATTAATTATTTACTTAGAAAAAAATTACAAAAAAATATGCGTCACATCTGGACATTAATTTACTACTTATATCTAGAATCTAGTTAAAAAATATTATCATTTGATTGTGTTTAAGGTGGTCAGACATACACCTACTTCTTATCGTTTTAGTCCTAATTGGTATAGTGATTGAAAAATAACTATAACTTTCAAAATATATATCATTTTTGAAATCCAAAACATGAGTCACATTCTATGATTTTCCTACTACAATTAAAAACTTAAAAAATTCAATTTGATGAATTTTAGACTAAGTTAAGGTGGTCAAACACGAGATTTTTAATATTCTAGAAAAGTTGTAGTAGAAAAATCATAATTAATTATTTTCTTGGAAACAAATTATGAAAAAATATGCATCACATCCGAAAATGAGTCTACTACTTATATCTAGAAGCTTGTAAAAAAAATTTATCATTTGATTGTGTTTAAGGTGGTCAGACATACACCTTCTTCTTATAATTTTCCTAAAATTTTCATAATACTACATTGAAATTTGAAATTTCACCATATAGATTATTTTTTTTTAAAGAAGGAATAGTAGCTTAGAAACTAGATTCAATTTTCTATAGATTCTCTTCTTACGCATTTTTGATATAAGATAGATAACTTGTCCAAATTTTTACATTAACTTTCCTAACCTTGATTTTCTAAATTTTCATTGCCACTTAAGGCCTAATTTGGCATACCATGATCCTGCACATATCCTCTTATAGGAATGAAGATAACTAAAGGCTTAATATTATGGTACTAAGTTTTTGGGTTGATTAATTGAAATATTTTGAGGCCACTTATTCACCCCCACTCTCAATTATTACTAACATAAATTTCATATCTTGGAGGGGTGTTCAATTACGCTCTTGAAGGTTGATTGTTGTTGTATTTATTTCTTGGGAGGTGCTGCTACTAACTGTGAAGAGAAATGCATCTCTACCTTTCATTGAAACATTTGATTGTTTGTCATTTGGACTACTACAAAAAATTTCTTACTCCCATCCTTCTCACAAATGATGCATTGGACATTTTCTTTTAGCACTTTATATCCATTTTGAGTGAGTTGTCCAGCACTCATCAAATTGTGCATTATACCAGGGGAAAAATAACCATTATGAATTTCTTATTTCTCACCTTTCTTGGTGTGGATCATAATATATTCTTTTACCACAACCGGAACAATTCCATTGTTCCCCATTCTAATTTCAGACTTTATATTTTAAGCAATGAAAGATAAAATACTTTCATTAGCACTCATGTGGTTGCTGCAAACGCTATCTAGATACAAAACTTCAGGGCTGCCTTCTTCACCAATATTTCACATGATAAAGGTTGTGGGATTATTTCCATCACCCACTTTCACATTAACAACATTTCCACTTCACTTTTACTGATCACCTTTCTTTTTCCAGCATTCACTTAGATAATGCCCAAATTTATGGAAATAATAACACTCAATATTTCTCTTGTTTGATCTATTGTTCTACTTTCCTCCTTCGGATTTATTCTGGGAGCTACTAGCTCCCTCATTGGTTCCTTCTCATCCTAAGATTTCTCCTCCAACATTTTTTTGTCTAAAGTTGCCACAACCTCTACCTCTTGAGCTTGATCCAGACTTGTTTCTTCCTCTTCCCCTGCCTCTTGCATTGGCTTGAGCTTTGAAAGCTTTATCTTGAGAAGAATTTGTAGACCTATTAAGGCAGTGATCATGTGTTTGAAGAGAACCCATTAACTCATCAATAGTCAATGTTGAGATATCCTTTGCCTCTTTAATGGAAATAGCTACTGTATCAAATCTTGAGGGAAGCCTTCTCAAGATTTTCTCTATGATTCATTGCTCCTCCATGGTTTCTCCATTGGTTCTTAACTACTTTATCAAACCAGAGAGTCTTGATCTTAAATCTGAAATGGACTCATTGTCCTTCATGAGAAAAGTCTCAAAGTTTCTTCAAAGCATTTGAAGCTTCACCAAACAAACTTTGTTAGTCCCTTTAAAGCTTGTATGTAGGATATCCAAAGCTTCTTTGGAATAATCAATTGCTGCTATTCTTGGAAAGATTTCCTCTGTCAATGCTATTTTAATCAAGCTCAAAGCTTTTTTATCTTTCCTCCTTGACTCATTCAACTGAGTCTTCTAATTGTTTGCGAGAGCAGAAAACAGAGCTGGGTCAGTCACATCCAAAAAATTATGTACCACTAGCTCCCACAATTCATTTACAATCATGACAGTCTTCATCTTCTTTGCCCAAAATCATAATTTTGTCCATTGAAAGATGATGGCTACTACTATTTCTTTCATCCATCTCCAACCATGTCTCCTGTGTAAGAAATTCAAATACCCAGAAAAAAAAATCATGAACTCACAAGGATGGAGGGCCAATCAGATTTGATACCATGTAAAGAATATAGAGTTACTCTATATTCTAAATAATAAACACACAGAATGCTCTGTAATCAACAAATAACTAAAATCCTTAAAACAGGGTAGAGCATAAACACAAATAGAAATATGGAGATACGCAAGCTTTTACTTTCTTCTATTAATCTGAAAAGCAACTTCTACAATAAACTAAACTTGAAGCAATTGGGGCTGCATACAAAATATCGTGAGCTTCTTAGAGCTCTCACAAAATATTTGGAGCAATCACTGCTCAACAACATAAAAAACACATAAAAATGCTGCCATAAATCAGAGTATTACAAAAGTATCCTCTTGCTGCTCTGATTTCACATGTCTTTTCTCTAACTAAATCAAGAAAACAACTTTTCCTTTTATAATTATTTGTTGTGTCATAAGAAAACCAAATAATATTTGAACATATCAGCCAAAGTCCACAAAAAAATTGATTTAAAGTTACCTTCTAAAAGTCTTCCTTAAATTTGATTTACTCTTATCAGCAGTAAATAGAGGAGATTTATTTTATAAGTCAAAGAGGCTCAAGACAATCAGATTTGATTCTGAAAATCCAACATCACGCACATTGAAGATTTGATTTTGGTGGAACACAGTAGTTCTTGGGGACTCTCAATATTTCCTGTCGAAAGGCCTAGTCATTATAATAACTTCAGAGTGCAACATTAGGGAGACTGAAGAAACTTCTCTGGTTGATAAAAATCCCTATCAAGGAAACATGTTGCATTAGGAAAGACATAATTTTGCATTATGATGGTTTTAGATGTGCCAATGACTTCCATCGGTGAGACAACCCCAATCTCCTAACATTTTTTGGTGAGCTTCCTCTATGTCTTGTCGATGAGTTTATATGCAAATCCTCAAAATTCCACCAAGGAGAGATAGTAATTTAGGATGAATTTCCATTATCTTATCGATGGGCACAATATCGGTGATTCTAGAGTCTCACTCAAGACTTTGTATTCGATGAGGTAGTGTATTTAGATGAGTTGTGTAAGACACATTTATTTTGTTAAAACAAACTTTTAAAATTTTATAAGATCCTCAACATTTCACCACGCAAAACCTTTATTTTCTTTTCAATGAAGGTTAAGCTAGGTATTATCAAAATCTGATATTTTGATATAACATTTACTTCGATGTAGTCTTTCCAACTTTCATAGATTTTATAGTTATATCGATAAATGTATTTTCCATTCTGTACTTCATTTCACTTTGTTGGTAAGATTATAAATATTCATGCCCATTTCTATAAGTATGCCTAATCGATGATATAGATTATTTCCTTGTACTAATGCACCACAAATTATGGACCCACCTTTAACATTGATTCATTGGCGACTCCATTACTTAAACCAATGAAATGAAATAGCATAAACCTTATAACCAATTTATAATCAATCTGATATGTCACAAGTTTGTCAGGTCCCTTATATGTCCAGGTCTTAGTTGGATACCTAATGAACCTGATATTTTTTTGTTTTTAAGCAACTAGGCATTTAAATGTTTCTAGATTGGTAGCGATAGTAATCTTGAGTAAGCAGCTTCCTATGACAAGAGTAGCACCAATTGTTTATATCTTCCATTAATGAACTTGTAATAATACAGTAGAAGGATACAGTTCCTTGACATTTAAATGAACCATTCTTCTAAAACCAGTGTCCTCTCTAGAATTCCTCTCCCTGCTCAATCAATTACAAAATCTTGGTGATGAATTGTGCATAGTGTTATGGAAAGTGACCATTTGTAGGATTTCAATGTCTTTTTACTTTAAGGAAATACTAAATCCTACATAAATTAATGATTCCAACAACTTCAACATGTGGCACATCAAGAGGTGGTTGGGGAAAACATCTCTAGGTATAAATAGGGGACAAGAACCAAGATGATGCGTGTTTGTTGCTTTTTCTTATTCATAGAGTTGAATGATTTATGTTGAAAAGGGTATTCATGAAATTTGACTACTTTTGGAAAGATTCTATTGTAACCATTTATAATTTAACACTCACTTTGATGCCCTTACCTTAGTATGTCTTGTCATTTATTTTCCCAAGCCTATTTGGCCCCTTCATCTTGAAACATTTTTCATCTGGCAATGTGAAGATAAAATTATGTGATTACTAGCCTTTGGGTTTATGAAACATTGCAAAAGAAAAGGCAGTAAGGAGTTGAAGCTCCTAGCAGCTGTAGATGCTTAACATTGTAAATGAAAATTTGGTGCTCTATAAAGATGGCAGGTTTCATAGTGGTTTTTTTCCTTATGAGAAAACCTATTTGGTTTTCAGGGTTTCCCACTCAACACAAATCTTTGTGTCATCTCTTTTTTGATTTGTTTCAATTTCTCGCTCTGATATCTTTCCTTTATGTCATATAATATTCATTTAGATATGTTGATGTGCATGCATTTGGTTACATGAAATATATGTTCATTATAAGTTTGTTTTGTTAAAAGTAAAGAATTTTTCTACTCTAACTCAGTCCCCTCTCAAAGTAGCATCCACTTCCAACACATGTGCATTTCTACAATCAAAACATGCACTTTGTTTGAATTTCACACATTACTACTTGGAGTGAGGATACTCGCAAAGGTTCTAGAATCTAGCCTTGCATCTAATAGAATGATTTATATTATAGTCTATGATTCCTTATTTCCTTATTGCGTATCATGAAATTCTCCCATGCCTCAACCACTGACCACATCCTACTTGAAAATATTTTTTTCATCATCAGAGTAGCATGGATTATCGGGCTTGCTCCAAAAACTGATTCTGCTCCTTCATCCTTCCATGACAAGATGCCTCATTGGGACATAGAAATCAACCCCTAATTAATTATGTAAATATTTTTGATCAAAATATAATTCTTCAACTCTTTTCTGATGCAAACATTTATGGGTTCACGTGTAAATAATATAGAATCACTCTATATTCTGAAAACTACTCACATAGAATGCTTTGTATTCAACAAATAACTAAAATCCCCAAAACAAGGCAGACCATAAACACGAATAGAAAGGTGGAGATATGAAAGATTCTTCTTGATTCTACTAATCTAAAAACAACTTCTACAATAAACTAATCTTGCAGTAATTGGGGTTGCATACAAAATATCTTGAGCTTCTCAGAGCTCTCACAAAATCTCTAGAGAAAGCACTGCTCAACAAGATTAAACATATATACAGTTCCTACCCTAAAACAAAGCATTACAAAAGCATCCTCTTGCTACTCTGATTTCACATGTCTCTGCTCTAACTAAAATCTAGAAACAACTTTACCTTTTATAGTTATTTGTTGTCTCAAAACAAAACCAAATCATATTCGAACTTATCAGCCAAAGTCCACAAAAGAAAATGATTTAAAGTTATCTTCTAAAATTCTTCATAAAAACAGATTTACTCTTATAAGAAGTAAATAGAAGATATTTAGTTTGGAAGTCAAAGAGGCTCAAGGCAATCAAATTTGATTCTAAAAATCCAACACTCCTCCTTTGTCTTGAGCCGGCAAACAAGATCATGCTTGAACCAAAATAACCACACCCAAATTTCTCCTTAGGCATTCAAAAATTGCAATTCCCAATGGATTGGTGAAAATGTCTACTAGCTGTTGCTGAGACCTGCAAAATTGCATTTTAATTTTACCATTCTCAAGTAATTCTCTAATAAAATAATACATGATTTCAATGTGCTTGCTTCTTCTATGAAACACGTGATTTTATGTCAAAGCTATTAAGGAAATATTGTCAAAAAATATTTTGGTTCCATCCTCTTGTTCTTCGTTTAAATCTCCCAAGATTCTTGTCAGCCAAATAGCTTTACATGCTACTGCATTTCTTCCTATATATTCAGCCTCTTCTGTAGATTGAGCAACTGTGGGTTTCTTCTTAGAAGCCCATGAGATTATACCAGAACCAATGTTAAAAACATATCTGAAATTTCTCTTCCTATAATCCAAAATTCATGCACAATCACTATTCGTGTAACCAATTAGCCTAGAATCATTGGTTGTAGTATAAAAAATATCATATCCTTTGGTGCCATTTTTCCTGCAAAACATTACAAAAATATTGGAGGTATATTCCCCCCCTCTATCTGACCTTAGGACTTTAACATAATGTCAACTTTCTTTTTCAGCCTCGGATTTAAATTCTAAAAACTTATCAAAAGCTTCAGATTTATTTTTCATAAAATACACCCATGTTCGATGGCGAAAATCATCTATGAAGGTCATAACATAAGTACTCCCCCCAATGGAATTGATTTGCATTCATCCAACTAAATCACTATGAAATAGCTCTAATGGCACTCTTTCCCTTCTAGAGTTACCAGAGTTAAAAGAAAGCCTATGTTGCTTACCCAAAATACAAGCCTCACACTTTCTACCTAACTCTTTTATACATGGAAAATCATCTACCATTGTTTTCATGGATAATAAACTTAAACTAGCATAGCCAAGATGTCCATACCTCAAATTGACGACATGTAATTGATTGATTTCTTGAACATGTTAAGTTGATCACCGAAATGCAGAAACATAATGCAAGACATTAAATCAGTTAATGGATTGTATTTTTATTGATTTACACTTGATATAATCTAATTGGTTATATTCAAAGTGTCAAAGACTTCAAAGAATCAGATTGATAAAGATTATGCTTTCAGTAATTCATAAAAGAAAAGCATTCACTATGTGACTTCAAACACCGATGGCTAGTGCAACCTGAGGGACAAAGATAACCAATAGTTAAGTCACTGTGATGCCCGAGAAAGAAACTTGATGAGCATTACCGACGAGAAGAATCACAAGCATACCCGACAACCAGAATCATAGTGCAACCCTAATAGACAAACAACCTTGATGGAGAAGCTTGAGGAGAACTGGAGTGTTGACTGAATCTATCAAAGAGTTAAAACACCAAAGTTAACTGGAATCTAGAAATGTCAAAATATCTAGCTAGAAGAGCTAAATATAGACTTAACTGGTAGTTATCATTGTTTTCACCGACAAGATAAAATCAGAGATAAGTAAAGGATTTAAAGCTATTTTTTCCAGTTCGCAAGAAGATTTCTACGAGATAAAACAAATTTTTTTTCTTCAAATCAGATTGACTAAGATTGAGGATCATGCCAAGATCAAAAAAATCAAGAACCTAGAAATGGTGATATCATGTCTATAAAGACACAAACTTAATTCATTACGAATTAAGGGTAGTGAATGAAAAAGAGGATGGTGAAGAGAAACTAATGAAGAACAACATTATACAGTCTTGATCAATCAAGCTGAGGACAGAGCTAAAGATTTCTGTGGACACTGAGAAATAGAGCATAGCATCACCGAGAACAAAAGTTGAGAAAAGGTATTAAAAGGATACATTGATTAGAAAGGTAAAATGAGCTTACAATAGATCTGAAAATCTGCAAGTATAAGTTGTATATGTGAACAGATCATACTATTTCAGTTTAACCATTGATTCAGAAAGTCTCTTCACTGAGTAGGATTTAAATATCCATTATATATTGAGATACATCCCAAGGAGTATCAAAAAGTTCTATCATGAAGATAGCATGAGATGTCATATACCATTTGACAAACTAGAAGAGTTTGGACAAGGAAGGTAGCATAGGAATGCCCAATATCAAGTAACAAATCAATCTTTTAAATCCTCTAACAAGGTCATAGCTAATAGTGTGTTTGTAACCTTTAACAGTGTTGAATCTTCTCCAAGCTCACTTCACAACAGTGAAAATTTTGGCTTACCGGTCCCAAGTTATTTTTCCCTTAATACGGTTTCCGCGTTAAAAATAAATGTGTCAATGTGTTTATGAGTCATTGCTTTAGTGTTTTACATTCCACATAACTAATCTAAATTGACCGGTATACTCTAAGGAATTTACTATTTTCGGTAAATTGAAAGACTACTATTTTGTAAACATAAAAAATAAGGTTTAACAAAGCACTCCGAGCACTAGTTATTTAATAAGTATATTTGAAGATGATCATCTTATAGGACTGAAGATAGCTAGAGGCTTAATATTTTTGTACAGAGTTTTTGGGTTCAATAATTGGAATATTTTGAGGCCACTGATTCACCCCTCCCCCTCTCAGTTATTACTAACTGCTATACACTGAATTTGCGCCTCTGATCTCAGCTCTCTTGGTCTTGATAATCCAGTATAACAAGGGAATCATCTCCAGGTTGTGGGACCTATGCTAACTGAGATGAGACCTCCAGGTTCTAGGCTGGTTCCTCTTGGATAATCACCTTAATTTGCTTCTCAAACAGGAAAGTAAACTTTTGAGGGAAAGGGATAGAAGGATTGCATGAAAGGGAAAATACTGAAAGCAAACTACCTACTAGGTGATGCACTGAAATTAGGGTTTGGATCTCGGTATAGAGGAATGAAATTAATGGAAGAACCAGGTTAAATAAGTCATGACTCAATAGATAGGCTTGCATAAGCATTTCATAGGAAGGTCTGGAAAAGAGATTCGACCTATGACCTGCAAACAAACATCCTTCTCTGCAAACAGGTGTAGGAATGAGACAAGACTGCTAAGGGCTGAAGTATACCCACAAAGAATCTAAATCAGATCAGGCACAATAACACACAGGCTTGCAGAAAATGAGAGGAACTAGGAACCCCAATGCCCATTAACAACATTCATAGACTTTGATCCAATAAGAGATGATACAAACAAGGAAGCATATGGATATGAAGAAAAT
>MU225975.1:2461051-2475915 GCA_018584345.1 Thuja plicata
AGGAGTTCCAAAACCTAACTAGGGTTACAGATTTACAATGTACTAATTGACCCTAGGACAAAATCCAATCTGGCCATAAATGTGCACCAAGTGAATCGATTAGATCAGACTTTCATTCTTGCCCATCCCTGTACTTGATCATGCCTGCAGACAAGTAACCTGGACTCATCAGCTCTACTCTCGCAAAAAGGCCCTATCATGAATACTTACCAACTGATCACAATTTCCCAGGACAAGAAACTACCATGACGGCCGCCCAAACCTCTAGAAGAGTCACAAAAGTCTCTGATATGCAATAACTTTTCTGCAGATTTTAACAGCGCATCCTTTGACTCCTTCAAAGCTGATCTTTTCTCTGTAAAATATCTGATTTCCCTCTAAAAAGATCTCCCTTTCCCTTTACCGACATTGAAACAAATCTAACCAAAGATCAGATTGTTTCGTGCATAATTCTCTGCAAGTGGAAAAAACCTCTGATTAATTCTGGAAATCCCTCTGCAACTGAGAAAAACACCTTGGGTTCTGACGACCTTATCTACATCATCGTCGCATAGTCGCGGGCTATGCTTTCTTCCTTTTTTGATTCTTAGCGACTAAGCGACGAGATCCTTATTCATTACCTTTTCTGTGATCGCGCACTCGTGAGCAACTTTCACGTTATTTTAATTTCTGTGTGAGTAGGCGACGACCCCTCTTTTTCATCAATCACGCAGTTGCGAGCCATTCCCTATTCACTTTGAAACATCGGCGATTGAGCGAGGAGCAGCTATCTTTTATTGGTTGCGCAGTCGTGAGCTCTCTTTTTATTCACCTTTTTTCTCGGCGACCATGCGATGACACGTTCTCTGTAGCTCATCGCAAACCCGCAGACAGATCTCCTTTTGTCCTCATTACTCAGCGAGTGTGTGACGAGCTCATCAATCACTATGGTCGCTCAGTTGCATGGCTAGAACGACCCAACATGGATAGCTCGCGATTACACGATGGCTCATTTCTTCAGCTCGTCGCATGGTCGCGAATGGATCAGACTTCTGTAAGAATAGATCGCGATTGCGCGACGACTGCGATTGGCAACTCGTCGCGCACTCGCGCAACTTAATAATTTGAGTCATAAATTCACCGCGATTGTGCGATGAGACAAGAGTAAGACTTTTTTTTTTTAAAAGGGGGAAGCTATTTTTTGGGTGGGAAACACAGAGGATGGCCAAATTGCATAGGAAGGGAAAATTTGGGCAACACTAACCTTTTGTATCAGAGATTGTGTGCTTAGAAAGGAAGTTTAACAGCTCAAGCAAAAGATCAGAAGATGAATAGACGAGATGTGCCCAAGCTAAATAAATAAAATTTTGCATCATGGAAAAGAATAATAAGACTCCACCTATCAGGTATTGGTAATGATGTTACTCAACACCTTGATACTGAATATGTGTTGCCTATAGGACCTCACACTCTTGAGCAATTGAGAGAAAAGCATAACATAATTGCATGATGATAGAATTTTCCTCATCACTCTCTGATGTTGAGTTTGAAGATGTCAAAACCTTCACCTCTGCAAAGAAAATGTGGCATAAGATGAAGCTGGTACATGGAGGAGATGCTAATATACTAAGACCCAAGGCAGAAAGTCTAATAGGGAGCATTGATGACCTAAGGATGAAAGAAGGAGAAAATATCACTCAGTATAGATGCAGAATCAAAGAGGTAGTCAATGGTATGTGAGGAGTTCGAGGTGTACTTGAAGAGGAGATAGTAGTAAGTAAAATCTTAAGAACCTTACTGCCTATATATGCTATTAGAGTTTCTGCTATTCAAGAAATGAGAGCAGTTGCAAACAATGCAGTTACTCTAGATAGTATGATTGGTAGACTGGTTTCATTTGAGATGAATAACTTTGATAATAGTGTCTTACCATCTATAGAATCTACATTCAAATATTCTTTCAAAATAAGTTATTCAAGTCATACACATGCTATTAGAAATTATAGTGAAATTGATAATGAGGATCAAGGACATGATGAGATTGAAGCACTAATGGAAAGAAGATTGCAGAAAGGCAAAGGTATATACAAAGCTAAATTACCACTTGTATGTTTCAATTGTAGAGGGGTTTGACACTTTGCTGCAAGATGTCCAAATAGAAGAAAAGATGGCATATCATATGACAAGAATTTTGATAGAGGTGATAACAAATATTACCGAAGGAATTGACAATCTGAAAAAAGAAATACCTGAGACTACAAGGAGAGAGGGAAGAAATTTTTTTATCTAGCTGATAACAAAGATGATGTCACTGAAACTGAATTAGAAGAAGACATTGAGATGGTATTTTTAGCCATGAAGGATGATTCAAACCAAGAAGAAGAAAGGTATGTAGAAACTTCACTCATATCTAAGGTTACTAAGAATGATATCTCGATCATAGATAGTGGCTACACTCACCATATGACCGTTGATAAAGAAAATTTTGAGACTTTTGAATACTATAATGGTGGTTTAGTAAGAATGGGAAATGATACACCTTGTCCAGTTGAAGGAAAAGGAACTATAATGTTGAATAACCTGGTCAAATGTGAAAATTATTACTGGGTTAAATGACTAAATTATAATCTGTTAAGTGTTTCAAAGATGAATAATATAGGTCACTGAGTGGCATTTGAAAATAGGAAGGCAAAGATCTTCAATGAATCAGGAAGGTTGATCAGAACCGGTGAGCAGACAAAAGGTAACCTTTTCTATCTTGATGACATTAACACCACTTGTTTAATGGATAGAAACAAAGACATATGGTTGTGGCACAAAATATTGTGTCATGTGAATTTTGACAACATGATAAAGATAAGAAACAAAAGGAATGTTAGAGGCTTACCAAGCATGACTAAGCCCGAGAATATCATGTGCAAGAATTGTCAAAAAGTTAAGATGACAAAGTCTAGTTTCAAGATTAAAACCCATACATCTAATGCAATTATAGAATTAGTCCATAATAATCTATGTTGACCCATGAGGACAAAGAGTTACTATGGAGATAGGTTTTGTATTCTCTTTGTTGATGATTATTTTAGAATGATGACTGTTATGTTCTTAAAAGATAAATCAGAAGCATTCAAGATGATTAAATGGTATAAGGCTATGGTAGAAAAACAAAGTGATAAGAAATTAAAATGCTTAAGATCAGATATAGGAGGCGAATTTATTTTAGATAAATTCACTAGCTATTGCAATGAGCATGGTATTAAAAGACGGGTTTCTGCATCAATAACACCACATAAAAATGGAATTGTTGAATGGAGAAATAGATCAATTGTTGACTGTGAAAGAACATTGATGATTGAGAAGAGCATAACTCAAAATTTTTGGAGGGAAGTTGTCAGTAGTACTATCTACACATTGAACATAGTACAACTAAAGGACACAAAGAAGACACCCTATGAGCTTCAGTATGGTTATACACCCAATGCAAGTTACTTCAGAATCTTTAGTAGTTAATGATATATTTTGAAGTATGATAGAAATGGAAAAATTGACTCCAAAAGTCAAGAAGGTATCTTTCTAGAGTATTCAACCAAAAGAAAGGCTTAAAAATGTCTTAACAAGTCATCTAACAAAATCATTAAAAGTGCAAACGTAAAAATAGATGGATTTGCAGAAAAGAATGATAAGGAAAGCAAAACAGAACCGGAGGACTACAACAGGTTTGTTTATACAGAACCTAAAACCCTAACCAAGAAAAAATGTATTTCTCATAAGCAATAGAACATTGCACCCTAGTATCAAGCTGCAATTATCAAAAATTAGGAAAATCCGCAAGATGATGTTCTGAGCGATCGAGATCAGAAAAAAGGTCAAGAAGATGATCAAAATGATGAACATAGAGCTGAACTGATACTTTCCAAGTATGTCGGAAGACATCATCCACAAAATCGAATCATAGGAGACAAGAAGGCTGGAATGAGAATAAGAATTATGTCAATAAACACTAGATGTTTACTTTGTAATTTTGACACTAAATCTGTTAATACTGCACTTGAGAATGAAGAATTGGTCAGTTCTATTAATGAAGAAATAGAAAAGATTTAAAAGAACAGTACATGGACACTAGTATCGAGACCAGATGACAAGAATTTCATTGATACCAAATGGATATCCAAAAACAAGTTGAATGAGAATGGAGAGGTCACAAGAAACAAAGCAAGGTTAGTATGCAAGGGGTATGCACAAGAAGAAGGTATTGATTATGGAGAAACCTTTTAGCCCATTGCTAGACTAGAAGGAGTTATAATATTACTTGCTTATGCTGCATTCAAAGGATTCAAGGTATACCAAATGGATGTCAAATCTTCATTGCTAAATGGAATACTGGAAGAAGAGGTATACAATGAACAAGTAGAAGGGTTTGTTGATCCAAACAAGAGAAACATGGTATGTAGACTACATAAATCCTTGTATGGATTTGAACAAGCACATAGAGCATGGTATGAAAGACTTCATTCTTATCACATTAGCATTAAATTTGTAAGAACAAGTGAAAATCGCAATTTGTATTTAAAAGAAGATGTCGATGGTAATATTCTGATTGCTGAAATTTTTGTTCATGACATCTTTTTTGGGGGAAATGAAATGTTATGCAAATCCTTTTCTAGTGAAATTTGCAAAGAATTTGAAATGTCTATGTTTGGGGAGATGAAATTATTTCTTGGTCTATAGATTCTTCAACAAGATGCAGGAATATATATCACTAAATACAAATACATTAACGAAGTGGCGAAGATATTAAAAATGGAAGATTCCAAACCAGTTGGAACACCTATGGTTACCGGATGTAAGCTGACAAAAGAAGACAAATAAAATGAGGTGAATCAAACCTTGTATAGATCAATGATTGGCAAACAAATGTATGTTGTTCATGCGAGACCAGATATAGCATATGCAGTTGGAAGAGTTGGAAGATTCTATGCTAATCCCAAAGAATCACATATGACTACTGTCAAGAGAATTTTGAGATATCTGAAGAACACTGAGGACTATAGCTTATGGTATAAAAGAGAATGAAAATTTGAGCTGCATGTCTATACAGACGATGATTGGGCTGGAAACATTGATGACCAAAAGAGCACAATTGGAGGAGAATTCTTCATGGGTGACAGACTTTTTACATGGATCCGCAAGAAGCAAGGATGCATATCTCAGTCTACTGTTGAAGCAGAGTATGTGGCTGGTGCTACAAATTGCTCCAATATTGCATGGATCAAAAAGTTGCTGAAAGTTATGAATATGAAGATTCTTGAACCAATAATTATCTACTGTGATAATACCAGTGCAATTAAAATTTCTAATAATCTAGTCATGCATGCTAAGACTAAGCATATTGTTATCAAGTATCATTATCTGAGAGAACAAGTGCAAGAAAAGGTAGTGATACTAGAATATGTTCAATCAAAGGAACAATTAGTGGATATATAAACCAAGCCATTACCAAAAGATACATTTGAGTACCTGAGACAGAGACTATGGGTCCAACCCTTGTCTATTGCTTCATAAGCTAACTAGGAGGCTGTAGAATCCTACACATAATCAAAAGATCATTCATGTTGATGCAAACACCTTGAGATGAACAACAACAAATACATCTGTACACAGCACGGTACAAGTCTACACCGAATACCAGAGACATTGTATTGTTGATGGATAAGGAAATTCAAGGAATATATTATATAAAGGGATGGAAGATTATATAGAAGAAACTTGTTTGGCATTATTGTCAAAGGGAGATATTATCTCATTATCAGGAAAATATTATATCAGTATCCATGAAGAGAAGTTCCTAAGAATCAAAAGGAAGAGATAATCAATAATCAAAGGGAGAGAGATTGATTACATATGAAATATCCATCTAAGGGAGAGAAGTAACAAAGGTAGAGAGTTCATACAAAGGGAGAGATTGGTGTCAAAGGAAAAAGAGATTATCAATAAGAGGAAAAGTCAAGGCAGAAGCACATATCAGAATAGAGACATTAGATGCTACATCTATCTAGATAAGGGATTGAAGATTGAATAACCCACTCTGCAAGAAACAAATCAAAGCTATTTTGAGCTTATCAAAAGCCAGACATTTGTAATAGTTACAATAGAAAAGATTGATGAAACTGTTATATTTCATATTGTATTAGTAATAATATAATGTGATAACGTAAGTGTGTGGCCATTAATGCAAAAGGGAGAGATTGATGACATGTAACTTATTGAATGTTTGAAGATGTTAAGTTGACCACCGAAATGTAGAAGGATAATGCAAGAGATTAAATCAATTAATGGATTGTATTGTCATTGATGTCAACTTGATATAATCTAGTTGGTTATAATAAAAGTTTCAAAGACATCATAGAATCAGAGAGATAAATATTATGCTTTCACTAATGCATAAAAGACAAGCATTCACTATGTGACTTCAAACAACAATGACTAGTGGAACCCGACAGATAGAGATAACTGAAAGTTAAGTCACTACGATATCTAAGCAAGAAAACTGATGAGCATTACTGATGACCTCAATCATAAGTATAACCGAAGGCTAGAATCATAGTGAAACCCCGATAGACAAACAACCCCGATGGAGAAGCCCAAGGAGAATTGGAGTGTTGACTGAAGCTATCAAAGAGTTAAAACACCGAAGTTAACAGGACTTCAAAAATGACAAAATATCTAGCAGGCAGAGCTAAATATAGACTTAATTGGTAGCTATCATTGTTTTCATCAACAAGATAAATACAGAGATAAGTAAAGGATTCCAGATACCATTTGAAAAACCAAAAGAGTTTGGACAAGAAAGTAGCATAAAAAATGCCCAATATCACGTGACAAACTAACCTTTTAAATCCTCTAACAATGTCACACCTAATAGTGTGTTTGTAACCTTTAACACGGTTGACTCTTCATCGAGTTCACTTTAGGAGAGTGAAAATTTTGGGTTACTAGTCCCAAGTGGTTTTTCCCTTAACAGGGTTTCCACGTTAAAAATCCATGTGTCAATGTGTTTATGAGTCATTACTTTAGTGTTTTTCACTACACATAATTAATTTGGATTGATCGATATACTCTAAGTAATTTACTATTTTTTGGTAAATTGAAAGACTGCTATTCGGTAAACATAAAGAATAAGGTTTAACAAAGCAATTTGAGTAGTAGTTATTTAATCAGTATATTTGAAGGCATTCATCTTGGGTATATGTAGGATCATGGTATGCCAAAAAGTGGCGATGTGAAAAAGAAGTCCTAATTAGTAGACTGATTGAAAAATAGCTATAACTTTCAAATGGTATATCATTTTTTAAATCTGAAACATGTGTCACATTCTCTGCTTTGCCTACTACAAGAAAAAAACAAAATAAATTCAATTTGATGAAGTTTAGACTAAGTTAAGGTGGTCATACATGAGATTTTTTATATTCTGGAAAAGTTGTAGAAGAAAAATCATAATTAATTATTTACTTAGAAAAAAATTACAAAAAAATATGCGTCACATCTGGACATTAATTTACTACTTATATCTAGAATCTAGTTAAAAAATATTATCATTTGATTGTGTTTAAGGTGGTCAGACATACACCTACTTCTTATCGTTTTAGTCCTAATTGGTATAGTGATTGAAAAATAACTATAACTTTCAAAATATATATCATTTTTGAAATCCAAAACATGAGTCACATTCTATGATTTTCCTACTACAATTAAAAACTTAAAAAATTCAATTTGATGAATTTTAGACTAAGTTAAGGTGGTCAAACACGAGATTTTTAATATTCTAGAAAAGTTGTAGTAGAAAAATCATAATTAATTATTTACTTGGAAACAAATTATGAAAAAATATGCATCACATCCGAAAATGAGTCTACTACTTATATCTAGAATCTTGTAAAAAAAAATTATCATTTGATTGTGTTTAAGGTGGTCAGACATACACCTTCTTCTTATATTTTTCTTGAAATTTTCATACTACTACATTGAAATTTAAAATTTCACCATATAGACTATTTTTTTTTTAAAGAAGAAATAGTAGCTTAGAAACTAGATTCAATTTTCTACAAATTCTCTTCTTACGTATTTTTGATATAAGATAAATAACTTGTCCAAATTTTTACATTAACTTTCCTAACCCTGATTTTCTGAATTTTCATTGCCACTTGAAGCCTAATTTGGCATACCATGATCCTGCACATACCCTCTTATAGGACTGAAGATAACTAAAGGCTTAATATTATGGTACTAAGTTTTTGGGTTGATTAATTGAAATTTTTTGAGGCCACTGATTCACCCCCCCTCTCAATTATTACTAACATAAATGTCATATCTTAGAGGGTTGTTCAATTACGCTCTTGAAGGTTGATTGTTGTTGTATTTATTTCTTGGGAGGTGCTGCTACTAACTATGAAGAGAAACGCATCTCTACCTTTCATTGAAACATTTGATTCTTTGTCATTTGGACTACTGCAACAATTTTCTTACTCCCATCATTCTCACAAATGATGCATTGGGCATTCTCTTTTAGCACTTTATATCCATTTTGAGTGAGTTGTCCAGCACTCATCAAATTGTGCTTGATACCAAGGGAAAAATAACCATTCTAAATTTATTATTTCTCACCTTTCTTGGTGTGGATCATAATAGATCCTTTTCCCACAACTAGAACAATTCCATTGTTCCCCATTCTAATTTCAGACTTTATATTTCTCTTGTTTGATCTATTGTTCTTCTTTCCTCCTTTGGATTTATTCTGAGAGCTACTAGCACCCTCATTGGTTCCTTCTCATCCTAAGATTTTCACTCCAACATTTTTTTGTCTGAAGTTTCCACAACCTCTACCTCTTGAGCTTGATCCAGACTTGTTTCTTCCTCTTCCTCTGCCTCTTGCATTGGCTTGAGCTCTGAAAGCTTGATCTTGAGAAGAATTTGTAGACCTATTAAGCCACTGATCATGTGTTTGAAGAGAACACATTAAATCATCAATAGTCAATGTTGAGATATCGTTTGCCTCTTTAATGGCAATAACTACTGTATCAAATCTTGAGGGAAGACTTCTCAAGATTTTCTCTATGATTCATTGCTCCTCCATGGTTTCTCCATTGGTTCTTAACTAGTTTATCAAACTAGAGAGTCTTGATCTTAAATCTGAAATGGACTCATTGTCCTTCATGAGAAAAGTCTCAAAGTGTCTTCGAAGCATTTGAAGCTTCACCAAACAAACTTTGTTAGTCCCTTTAAAGCTTGTATGCAGGACATCCAAAGCTTCTTTGGAATAATCAGTTGCTGCTATTCTTAGAAAGATTTCCTCTGTCAATGCTATTTTAATCAAGCTCAAAGGTTTTTTATCTTTCCTCCTTGACTCCTTCAGCTGAGTCTTCTAATTGTTTGCGAGGGCAGAAAATAGAGATGGATCAGTCACATCCACAAAATTATGTACCACTAGCTCCCACAAATCATTTACAATCATGACATTCTTCATCTTCTTTGCCCAAAATCATAATTTTGTCCATTGAAAGATGGTGGCTGCTACTATTTCTTTCCTCCATCTCCAACCATGTCTCCTGTGTAAGAAATTCAGATACCAAGAAAAAAAAATCCCAATCTCACAAGGATGGAGGACCAATCAGCTTGGATACCATGTAAAGAATATAGAGTTACTCTATATTCTAAATAATAAACACACAGAATGCTCTATAATCAACAAATAACTAAAATCCTTAAAATAGCGCAGAGCATAAACACAAATAGAAATATGGAGATATGCAAGCTTCTTCTTTATTCTATTAATCTGAAAAGCAACTTCTACAATAAACTAAACTTGAAGCAATTGGGGCTGCATACAAAATATTGTGAGCTTCTCTGGAGCTCTCACAAAATATTTGGAGCAATCACTGCACAACAACACAAAAAACTGCTGCCATAAATCAAAGTATTACAAAAGTATCATCTGGCTGCTCTGATTTCACATGTCTTTTCTCTAACTAAATTGAGAAAACAACTTTGCCTTTTATAATTATTTGTTGTGTCAAAAGAAAACCAAATAAGATTTGAACATATCAGCCAAAGTCCACAAAAAAATTGATTTAAAGTCACCCTCTAAAAGTCTTCATTAAATTTGATTTACTCTTATCAGCAGTAAACAGAGGAGATTTATTTTATAAGTGAAAGAGGCTCAAGACAGTCAGATTTGATTCTAAAAATCCAACATCACGCACATTGAAGATTTGATTTTGGTGGAACACAGTAGTTCTTGGGGACTCTCAATATTTCCTGTCGAAAGGCCTAGTCATTATAATAACTTCAGAGTGCAACATTAGGGAGACTAAAGAAACTTCTCTGGTTCATAAAAATCCCTATCGAGGAAACATGTTGCACTGGGAAGGACATAATTTTCATTACGATGGTTTTAGTTGTGCCAACAACTTCCATCAGTGAGACAACCCCAATCTCCTAACATTTTTTGGTGAGCTTCCTCTATGTCTTGTTGATGAGTTTATATGCAAATCCTCAAAATTCCACCAAGGAGAGATAGTAATTTAGGATGAATTTCCATTATCTTATCGATGGGCACAGTATCGGTGATTCTAGAGTCTCACTGAAGACTTTGTATTTGATGAGGTAGTGTATTTAGATGAGTTGTGTAAGACACATTTATTTTGTTAAAACAAACTTTTAAAAGTTTATAAGATCCTCAACATTTCACCACGCAAAACCTTTATTTTCTTTTCAATGAAGGTTAAGGTAGGTATTATCAAAATCTGATATTTTGATATAACATTTACTTCGATGTAGTCTTTCCAACTTTCATAGATTTTATAGCTATATCGATAAATTTATTTTCCATTATGTGCTTCATTTCATTTTATCGATAAGATTATAAATATTCATGCCCATTTCTATAAGTATGCCTAATCAATGATACAGATTATTTCCTTGTACTAATGCACCACAAATTATGGACCCACCTTTATCATTGATTCATTGGCTACTCCATTACTTAAACCAATCAAATGAAATAGCACAAACCTTATAACCAAATTATAGTCAATCTGATATGTCACACATTTGTCAGGTCCCTTATATGTCCAGGTCTTAGTTGGATACCTAATGAACCTGATAATTTCTGTTTTTAAGCAACTAGGCATTTAAACATTTCTAGATTGGTAGCGATAGTAATCTCAAGTAAGCAGCTTCCTATGACAAGAGTAGCACCAATTGTTTATATCTTCCATTAATGAACTTGTAATAATATAGTAGAAGGATACAGTTCCTTGACATTTAAATGAACCATTCTTCTAAAACCAGTGTCCTCTATGGAATTCCTCTCCTTGCTTAATCAATTACAAAATCTTGGTGATGAATTGTGCATAGTGTTATGGAAAGTGACCATTTGTAGGATTTCAATGTCATTTTACTTTTAGGAAATACTAAATCTTACATAAATTGATGATTCCAACAATGTCAACATGTGGCACATCTAGAGGTGGTTGGGGAAAACATCTCTAGGTATAAATAGGGGACAAGAACCAAGATGACGCGTGTTTGTTGCTTTTTCTTATTCATAGAGTTGAATAATTTATGTTGAAAAGGGTATTCATGAAATTTGACTACTTTTGGCAAGATTCTATTGTAACCATTTATAATTTAACACTCACTTTGATGCCCTTACCTTAGTATGTCTTGTCATTTATTTTCCGAATCCTATTTGGCCCCTTCATCTTGAAACCTTTTTCATCTGCCAATGTGAAGATAAAATTGTGTTTACTAGCCTTTGGGTATTCTATATACCATTTTTTCACCTCTTTTTGGTGGACAGGTTCATTAGGAACGATGGTCCTAGTGGAATAGGATACTAGGCATCATCATAGACTACAATGCTAAGAGCCAAAATCCCTCTCCGATGGGTCCAAATTTGAATATGACATAATGTCAGTTCCTACCTATTGTAATTTGATCTAGGTATTTTCATATGATCATTGAAAGGTCACATAGTTTTTATAATATACCTTCAGAACCCTATATGAGAGAATCCTCTCCTCATTCATTTTCATCCTCATTCACACTGAATTCTTCTAGATAACTCGCATCATGGGAAAGATATTTCAAATCTAAGCATTAAGGAGAAAATTTTGCAATATTTTTCATATCAAGGAGCTTTATGATTTATCTTGTTTTGAGGATTCATGTTGTAGAATCAACACTTAAAGACCTTGTCAAGAGGGCATTAGCATTCATCAATATCATCAACATTGAGGTATAATCTTGTAATAATAAGCATTGTAATTCAGATTTCTTTATGATCATCATTATTGGGAAGGTTGAATCGTTAGAGGGATTGACTGAGGCAAGCCCCTATACAACACAAACAATTTTTTCAGGTGTCTTGTGTGTATGTTTGTAAAAATATATAGGTGGAATATTGTAGATCAAGAAAAGGTGTACTAGGATACTTTTTTATTCCTCACATAGTCTACACTTATAGATTTAGTTTGACACTTTTTTAAATGATGCATCAAAGTGATGTTCCAATTCTAAGTCCATAGATGAAATAAATTTTGGGTCTACTAGGATATGGTGCTAACCAACTTATTCCTTCCCTTTTAACCCCAAATTTTAGTGGCAAGCTCCTCTCTAAATCGCCTTTCCACAGTTATATTATGTACTATTTTGTCAAACCTATAGCTCTTTATTTATGCTAATCATTGCTAATTTTTATAGGCTTAAAAAATCAATTCAAATCAACAAAAAAGAGGGGTTGTATCTTCCCACCAACTTTTCATTCAACTCTTTCCTACCTTCATTGGATTGAATTTAAATCAAGTGGCCACCCCCTAATGAAAGTGGAATAGGATTAGGTTGTTGAACAACCTTAGCTATAAATGAGATGGGGTGAATCAGTTATCCTAAGATATTTTTTAAAATTTAACTATACTAGTCACAATGTTAATTAGAGTTGACAATTTAAACACCGATAAATATGAAAGCACAAAAGAAACACCATGCATAATGAACATCATATTTACGTGGAAATCTAAGATGGGAAATACCGTGCAGAGAAGCTAATTCTCATGAATAGGAACACTAATTAAGGTGACACTAATTAAGGTGATTTTTACAACTCTCACTATAGGTAAGGATCATTACTGATTAGGTCAACTGCCCTTAATACAAAAATAGTAATCACAACTAACGATTAACTATTGATACAAGAGGCTCATTGCCTATGGAAACTAGCTAATTGCCGAAAAGAGTTGTAAGGCGAGTGTTTCTATAGTTGCAATACGAGGTGGGAATGGAAGTTGTGGGAGAGGTAGAGATGGTGGTCGGGGTTGAGGTGGTCCTTCTAGAGGTGGAGGAGCTATTCTAGCATAGAGATGGGTTGTTCATAGAGCTCGACCAAGAGTTGCATGGGGTCCACTGCAGGTTGCACAGGGAGCTCCCCTAGTTGCCTTGGGTCAGGATATGTAGACATTATGTGGGGATCTAACTACTGCATAGGAGGATATCACTTTGTTACAAACTTAGTTAGGTAAGGCATAGGCCAGGATACAGGCCCTTGAGGCACAGGTTGCCACTTTATGGATAGACTGAGATCATGCCATATCTGAGTGAGATCATGTTATGAAGTGACAGGGGTGAGGATAAGGATCTAGCATGTACTATTGAGTAGATATAAGTAGATGGTGTGAGTCGAGATCATATTAGAGAGCTTAGAGAGATAAAAATTGGTCTACATATTATTGTGGTGCTTACTACTCTGTTGTACCTCGAGATAAGTGAGTTCCCTCTTATCCACAAGCTTATCAAGGACAAAGCATCCTCATTGATAGTAGAAACTTTAACTTGATTTATTTACATAACTTATTATTTGATCGTACTCAAAATCAAGTCTAACAATCTCAAATGATTTAAGGTGTACTTAGGTAAGATCTATTACAATATAGATACATGATTAAATATGAATCATTTTTTATTTGAACTTTTTTTTAAGAATTTTTTTTTTTTTATAGCTAATAGGCAATGTCATTGACAAATAAACAAAATACTAGATTGATGAACAATTTATTTACTTATTTTTAAATAAAAATCATTTTTATTTACTTTAGTGACTCTATGTGTTTGTGCATGTGTATGTGTGTGCATACGCGTGCATGTACATAAATATATGTGTGCATACAAATAAACATGAACAAACACATATTTAAAGTGCATATTTAAGCTTGTTGCTTCTAGAAATAAAATGCCTTAGATGTGGAATAAAATGAAATGTTCGACGAATTCTAGAATAACATTTCCTCTTAGAAAGGGATATGATTATACTAGTAGGTACGATCACATTAATCAAGACCTATATCAGGTTTACCTTTCTATTTTTGAAAAATATCCTAAAGAAATAGGTTTGGGTCAAGAGATTTATTAAGTAAACCGTCATTTTATTAGGCATAATTCATTCTTCAAAAAATATTAAATCATTTTTTTTTGCATGTTACAACTATAAATATTCCAAGTTGTCTTTAAAAACGTTATGTAAACAATGTTAAATAATATATTCTCAAAGTATATGTTATTAATTAAATTTATCATTTATATGAAATAATTACATTAAGAATGATATGTTTATATCTTTTACATAAAATTTTCAAAGAAGAGATATATACAAGAAATATATGTGCCATATACAGTTAGTGTTTTTATAAATGACAAATGCAATAATTGTATTGAAAAGATTTAGTTAACACAAAATATAAGTTCAACAGAAATAACAACAAAAATATAGTATTTTATTCAAATGTGTACCTTGAAATCGTCATTTGAATCAACCGCTTACTAATATTGCTCGGCAATAA
>MU225975.1:2475965-2499971 GCA_018584345.1 Thuja plicata
TATTTTATTCAAATGTGTACCTTGAAATCGTCATTTGAATCAACCGCTTACTAATATTGCTCGGCAATAAGTAGGACAAATTTTCTTCCGTTAAAAATAAAGATATGATTGATAATCTTTTAGATTTCAGTCTGAATTAATTTCTCCCTCTTGTTTTTTTTCTTCGACCGTCATGGATGCTTGCAAATGGCTGCCATTTATAGTAACGACAGATGTTTTTTTAACATATTTTATTATTCTTTAATGAATATTGTCCAAAATATTCCTCCGTACAGCTCCGCATAGGTGTATTATTCTGAGGTGGTGGGCAATTCTTTCATCTTAGCTGAAAAAGAAAATAAATAATTTCAAGGTGAAGATAGAAATAGACATATAAATGATAGTCTATTTAAATTTAAATGCTAGGTTAACAGAATTAAATGTATGATATATTTCTCAACGGTTATGTTTAACAATTTTGATTTATTTATTTTTTCGTTTGAGCTAGCGTCTGAAGACAGAATAATTATATTGTTAAGATATTTATCATTAATTGAACCAATATTAAAATATATTTATTAAAGATTTTGGGATGATGGAAACAATTAGACAAGATAAAAAAATATGTAAGTTATATTCTTATAACAATAGGCTACTATAATCTTTATATTTATTGAGAAATTAAAACATATCAATACATTTCAATTCAACCTATGATGTCATATGCAAAGAAGTTTTTGTATACCAAAATTCAAAATTCAATCATCTATGTTATACTTTAAAATGAAAATGTATCAAAGATGAAAATGGTTAATATATTACATGTAATTTTATCAAACTTTTAATTCAAAATTAAGTTTGATTTTAAACTTATTAAAGGAATTTGTTTTCAATAATTCATTATTTTTTAAGAATTGTGTGATTATTCTAGTCAATTCACTTAAAACTACTAAGAGCATTATTATCTCAATATATTTCGGTTTGAATTCTTAGAAAGTAGAAAAATAGATGTAATATATTTCTATTTAGGACATATAATAAATATTTGAGCACCAAAAATTGTAATGGGATAATCATATTTTTCTTCTTGTTTTATATGCACTTTTTATGTTTAAGATTATTGTAAAAAATAGAAATATAAGCAAGGATGTGTACATAATATTATTGTAACTCTCAAGAGATGGAGTGGCGGAGGAAGGAAGGGTTTGACTTTTGAGGCAAAAATAAGGTTTTCTTGGGAAATGGGTTTGACAGACGTGGTCCAAGGAGGCTGTGATTCCCACCGTCTAAACATGTGGAACAAGGAAGAAGAGCACCTGACATGAGAGATTCTTTGAGGTCACATAAGGGCCCATAGAAGAACAAGTGGGGCTCTGCAAAAATCTATACTGGCCACAAGGAAGGGTTTAAAAAAGCAACAAACAAAGTCTGGAAACCAAAGGTGGATTTGAGTGCGTCGTCGCTTACCAAGGAGATCCCGAAAACAAAAGACAATCAAACAATCAATGTAATCATTGGTTCAGAGACATGGAAGAATTCGGTCCAAATGTTAAAAGAAAGGGCTTTTTTCAAAAAATGGTTTGAAGGTTGGCCGGCTTATCCTAAGATCAGGAAATGGGTAAATGAGGAATGGGGATCCCACTTTGAAGTTAAAACTCTGTCGAATGGTTTCTTTTTATCATCACAGACATGACGACTGAAAAAACCAGAATCATGTTCAATGGGCCCTTTATGATGGGTGGAATCAGATTCTATATTAAGGATTGGGTTCCTAACTTCAATTCTAGGCAAGCCTCAATCGAGGAGGTCCCGATCTAGATCCGACTATACAATCTTCCTCATGAATATTGGCATGCAGAGTTTTTTAAAATAGTCGGTGATCGGTTGGATAAATTCACAAAGGTAGATGAAGCCGTGGACAAACAAGACTAGTGCATGTATGCTAGGATATGTATTCTATAGAAACCCCACCCTCTAATTCCACATGCGGTGGAAGTACGCACGTCCGAAGGGTATTGGTGGTAGGAAATAGAGGTCGAGGAGATCCTGGAAGTGTAAAAAGTGTCAGGAATGGGGACATAATGTAGAAGAATGCCTAGTAGGATAGAAAGGGAAAGACAAAGAAGTCAATGGCTTAGAGGACATTTTGGCCCGTCTAATCCCAAACCTCGTGAACCCCACAGTTTCCATACTAGAGAACCAAATGGAAGGGATTCCATGAGTGGCTATCCTTGAAGATACAAAGACACTCACAAGGAATGCAGGACTGCATGCAATGGGCCTCAGGGTGGGTCCAAGTGACGGAAGACACTTACCTCCAAAGGGATTGGGTACAGAGATGGAGGGACCTCGTGTCATGGAAGAATCAAAAAAGGCATTGGATGAGACACTCATCACTATAGGGCCCTTACCACCTCCGGGAAGTCAAGAGGTGGAAGACTTAGGGGTAGCTATGGAGCAGGGTGTCAGCTGCGGAGAGAACAATGGATAATTTAAAGATATTCACATGTCCCCGGTGAAACAATTTTTATATAGATATGCGACATTTAATGAGACAATAGTCAAGGATGGTCAGGATGCGAACCCGCTGGGGATTAATGAAGAAGTAGGTATAGCAGAGCAATGAACCATAAAGCAAACTGAGTCTTAAATGGATAAATCCAATCTTGGAAGCCACAAAACAAGAGAGAGAAAATCAACCCAGTATCTTTTAGAAGATTCGGGTAACACAAAGGGACAAACTAAGATTCAATCTAGGAGGGACTTGTTCCCTTCAAGGCAGCCATGAAGCTCATAACATGGAATTTCAAGGGCTCCAATTCCCCTGAGAAGAGATGTCTGATCAAGAGAGGCCTTGGTTAGGCGAAGCTTAATATTGTTTGCATTCAAGAGACAAAGTTAGATGGTGTTAACGCATTGAAGGTTTTTGGGGTTAGAAAGAGGCGGTCTCATGGTTTTTTTATAGATGCGGTTGGAACCTCAAGAGGTCTATGTATAATCTAGAACCCTCTTTTGGTTAAGGTGGAAGCAATCTCCAAGACAAGGGTTATGGAAATTGGCCAAGGTGAGTTCTTTCACTATTAATGTTTTGATTTTTTTGGTTAATGTGTATGGCCCTGTTAAAACAGAGGATAAGCGATTGGTTTAGGATGAAATTTCTCTAGCTTTGGAAGGGTTTGGGCAAAAGGTATTTATTATTGAATGGTATTTCAATGACCTACCGTTGCACACTCTGATAAATGGGGTGGCAGGGGGAGAACGAGCATGGTTTAAAGAAAATTTTGTAGTAAATAAGGGTTTGTGGGAAGTGATAGCTAAAGGTGGGAACGACACTTGGAAAAATAGGTGATTGGGATTCTCTAACATTGCTGAGAAGTTGGATAGGTTTTTTCCAACAGGAAGTTGGAATGCTCTCCCTGTTGTGTTTGAGGCTCAAATACTTAGGCTGTCAGTATCAGATCATTTCCTGGTCGCATTGCCGGTTCACAAAGACGGTGTACCACTCCGTTGTCCATTTAAATTAGAAAAATGTAGTTGTGAGAACCTGGGTTTTGGGAAATGGTCACTCATTGGTGGTACTTGGTGCCAAGGAAGATGAGAACCTTTTTACTCTTCATTAAGAAAAAGTTGAAGACTTGGAACAGGACCCACTCTGGTGACATCTTTGCTGAAAAACAAAAGTTGGCAGGATAGTTGGAGGCTCTAAACTATAAGGTACTAAATGATGGAATGGATGAAGTGGATTTCCTGATGGAAAACAATCTTCTGAGTATATACAATGAAATTTTACAATGAGAGGAAGCCTACTAGAGATAGAAATGAAGGGAAAGTTGGCTTAGAGTAGGGGATAGAAACACGAAGTTCTTCCAAAGCTTTGTGAAAGTCAAGAGAAGTGTAAATAGGATATTTTCTATGAAGTTGGATGATGGGACCTTTTGGAAGAGGCGGAGGCGATCATATGAGAGGCTGTCAAATTTTTCTCTAACATTTGAAGTCAGGATGGGATCAATGACGACGACACACAAAGGGAGCTGCTACAACTTATCCTAATTGTGGTAAACCCAATGGATAAGTTTATGTTAACAGCACTAGTGTCTCTATCTGAACTAAAGGCGGTTGTGTTGGGTATGGGTGGAGATAAGGTTGTAGGGCCGGATAGCTTCCAAGCCTTTTTTTACCAAAATTTTTGGTATATCTTAGGACCGGAGCTGTTAGGGGTAGTGGAAGAATCCCGGTCCAAAGGTTTCATTTTTAGGGACTTCAATAATACTAAGGTGGCCCTAATACAAAAGAAAGAGAAACCCAATAGTTTTTAAGAGTTTCAACTGATATCACTATGCAACATGGTTTACAAAATCATCGTGAAGGTGGCAGCAAACTGTTTAAAGACCATTCTGGACAGACTCATATCTTGGGAAAAGAGTGGCTTCACCCCCAATAGGAACATAGTTGATGGCATAATCATAGCTCACGAAGCTATCCATCCGGCCAAATCTAATAAGCAGAGGCACATGGTCCTTAAACTAGACATTAGGAAGGCATACGACAAAGTTGATCGAGGTTTTTCCTTATTGACATTCTTAGGAGATTCAGATTTGATGAGAAGTGGGTCCAATGGGTCAGGGGCATGATTTATTCATATAGAACATCGCTTTTGGTCAATGGAAGGCCCAAAGGGTTCTTTAAAACTATGCAAGGTATCTGGAAAGGCTATTCCATCTCACCATTTTTATTCATACTCTTGGCTAAAGTGCTGGGAAGGGGTATCTCTGGAAAAAAAATTCAAGGAAGGTGGAAAGTTATTGAGATAGCTCAAGGATTTGAATCAACGTCCCATTCTCAATTTGTGAACGACACATGTCTTTATGGGGTGGCTTTGATTGAGGAATCCATGGTAATGAAAAAGGTTTTAGAAACGTATAGTGCGACATCTGGACAGAGTGTCAATTGGCAAAAATTGGAGGTTTTTTTCTTTGGCATCGAGGTTGGAACTCAGAGGGCCATTACAAGATTCTTTTGGAGTTTGTATTGGTCGACTCCCAAGTAAATTTATTAGGACTCCTCTCTTTGCTAGTGCAGACAAAGCTGAATTTTGTAAGGAATTGGTGGACTGGTGTTCTGCTAAGATGGAAGGCTAGAAGAGTAGATGGCTTACTCTAGCAGGACATATTTTTCAACTAAAAAAAGTTGTCTCGGCAATCCCTATCTACTCAATGGCATGTTTTGAAATTCCAACCAGAATTATTAAAAGTATACAACAAAAGATGTGTAAATTCCTGCGGAATGGGGCGCAAGACCAGGAAAAAATCCCTCTGATGGCATAAGACATAGTTTGTCAACAAAAAGGTGGTGGTGAGGTAGGAATGCAAAATTGGAATCTTATTAATGAGGAAACAAGAGACAAAGTGATATGGAAAATGTACAGTAAACATGAGCAAAGATGGGTGCAAATCCTTAGAGCCAAATATCTGGATAATGCAGACCAAGAAAGAATCTTCATGATTGAGAACCTGGCTACCTAGAGGGTCGGCCCTGTGGAATTTTTTGATTAATTGCAGACCGGTGATCACTTACCATTTGTCCTGGCAATGGAAGGAAGGCTCTCTTCTGGTAGGATTCAAGGGATGGACAACCGAACTTGGCCCAAGGGATTCCTCACCAAATCATTGTGGCTACTGAATGGTATTGGGGAGCCAAGGTAGGTGATTTTATTAACTTGAGCACTTTTGAAATTGGGGAGGAAGTTAAATGGAAGGAAGCGATGGGCTTGGGACTCTCCATGGAAAACCATGAAATTTTAGAGAAAGATCTGAGCAGCATATCTATTATCGAGTCTTTGGAACAAGATAAAGTAATATGGTCTGGAGCTAAAAGTGGCCATTACTCAATCAAAATTGGCTACTCCTTACTAGAAAGTGAGTTTAGGAAGGTGAAATGAGAAGGTAATATCTATTGGAGGAAACCATGTCTTCTTAAGGTAGCAACCTTTGCTTGGCTAGCTGGAAATGGGAGAGCCCTTATAGGATATAGACTTATGCGAATGGGATTCATAGGACCTTTTAGATGTGTTTTGTGTAACAAAGAAGAGGAGACCGTTGATCATCTCTTCCTAAATTTTGAATACTCATAGGACGCTTGGATATTTGGACTGCAAAAACTAGAATGACGAGGACCCCTACCATGTAAACTAGGAGACTAGCTTGACTCATCACCAAATCCTAAAGGACTATCAACCTTGGTGGTTGTCTGGCACATGCTTCCGTCAAGTACAATATGGTTTATTTGGAATGAGTGGAACAGGATAATTTTCAATGGGGACGCCACTTCGTTATTTAGATTTTTGTCAAAACTAGAAGTTGCAGTGTCAAAATTGGTGTCTAATGCGGCTTCCCAGACTAATGCTGGGAAGACTCCGTTCAGCTAATCTAACATGGTGATACAAAGGAAATGTATGATTGTGAAGTATAGGCCCACTAATGGGCTTGGGAGGGCACAACCTATAGCTGATGGATAGAAGACTAGACAGAGTGTTGGGAAAATCCCATCCCCTGGATGGGTCAAAATTAATTTTGATGCTGTCTCACATGGAAATCCTTGATTCTCAAGGATAAGCTTTATTTCATTTGACCAAAAGGGAGAAGTTTTGTCCCTGGTAGCTAAACGGCTGAAGGACAGAGAAAACAATGAGGCTGAGTGTCTAGCAATAATAAAGGAAATTCTAATGGCAAGAAGACTAAGATTTAAGAGGATTCACCTGGAAGGGGATTCACTCCTAGTTGTGAATGGAATAGCCAAAGGACAGATGGACACTTGGTACTTGAACAAACATATTAGAAGGATTCGGGATCTGATTGGCAAATTTGAAGACTTTAAAGTCTCACATGTGCTAAGAGTGGCAAATAACATAGCAAATAGACTTTCAAATGTGGGTGTCGATTGATCATTAGAAAATAAATTTGATCTCTTTAAAGATCTTAGAACTTGACCCTTGTGGTGAACTCTAACACTAAAGAGTGATAGCATGAATTGGAGGATAATCAACTATAGCGAAGACCCGAATCTTGAAAACAAGTATTGGAAAAGTGAAATAACATATGTCGATGAGCCCATGAGGCAATTTTCTTATGAGAATGGAGGTGACATCTGTTAGTACAATAACTGAGAGGAGGGGGTGAATCAGTGGCCTCAAAAGTTAATCCTTAAATCAACCCTTTAAAACTTATTACCACTTTTAAGCCTCTATTTATATTCAATCCTACAAGATGAATGCCATGAAATACTTTTATCAAATAACTACTTGTCGGATTACTTTGTAACCCCTTCTTCTGTATGTTTACTGATAAGCAATCTTCTATTTACCGAAACAATGCAAATAACTAGTGTATACTGATCAATCCAGAATAGCTTATGTGAAATGCAAAACTATAAAGTAATAAAACATAAACACATAACACATGGATTTTTAACGTGGAAACCCTGTTAAGGGAAAAACCACTAGGACCGGTACCCCAGATTTTTACTCTTCTAAAATGAGATCAGTTAAGATCCAACCTTGTTAAAGGTAACAAACACACTGTTAGGTGTGACCATGTTAGAGGATTTAAAAGATAGTTTGTGACCTAGTATCTAGCATCTAATGCTACCATCCTTGATCAAACACTCACTTGGCCTATCAACAGGTATCGGGCATATCCAATGCTACTTTCTATGATCAAAATTTTGTGTACTCCTTGGAATGTATCTCAATTACAAAATACATTTTAAGTACTGCTCGGTTAAGAGACTTGATACTTCAATGGTTAAACTGAAACACTAAAGTGATCTGTTCACACATACAACTTGAATTGCAAATTTTCATATCTATTGTAAGTGCATCACCTCTCTGATCAATATAATGAATTAAATACCATTTCTCCACATTGTTATGCTCTATGATGTTGTTTCACTATTTTTCAGTGTCTGTAGAATCTAGCTCTTTCCTCAGATTGTTGATCAGGTCTGAATGGAGACTTTGTTCTCCTTCAAAATCTCATCAGCATCTATTTTCTCTTCTCGTCAACCCACCATTCGTAATGAATTGGGTTTGTCTCTTTATAGACATGATTCACTGTTTCTTGGCTTTCTTGATTCTTTGCGAGATCCACAATTCTCTTTAATTAGATTTAAAGCCAACTTTAGTTTTATCTCGTAGAGATCTTCTTGCCAACTGGACAAAGCAGCTTTAAATCCATTACTTATCCTCGGCTTTATCTTGTCAATTAAAACAATGATAAGTATCAATTAACTAGGTATGTGCAAGATCATGGTATACCAAGCTATGGCCTTAAGTGGCAATGAAAAATCAAAAAATCAGGGTTAGTCAACTTGACGTAAAAATTTGGACATCTTATCAACCTTATGTGAAAACATTGTAAGAATAGAATTTGTAGGAAATTGAATATAGTTTCTACACTACTAGCTCTTTTCTAAAAAAAATTAATCTAATTGTTGAAAATTTTAGATTTCAATGCAGCATTATGAAAATTTTAGGAAAAAGATAAAAAGTATGTGTATGTCTGACCACCTTAATAATAATCAAATGATGATTTATTTTTACAAGATTCTAGATATAAGTAGTAGACTCATGCCCGAATGTGACGCATATTTTTTTGTAATTTTTTATCAAATAATTAATTAATTATGAATTTTATACTAAAACTTTTTTAGAATAATAAAACTCTCGTGTCTGAAATTTAATTTTTCTTATAGTAGGTGAAGAATAGAATGTGACACATGTTTTGGATTTCAAAAAGGTTAAACTGTTTGAAAGTTATAGTAGTTTTTCAACCAGTCTATCAATCGGGACTTTAGAGGTAACTCAAATAGAAAATAATTAATAAATACTTATTGAAATCAAAATTTGACAGGAATTATATTGATGGAAACCTGATATTCTATTTAAGAAACCCTTTTCATTTCTTCAATTTCAAGAGAAAAAAAGGTCATCAGCTACATCGCCGAAGTCTAGAGATCAGAGGAAGTATGATAAACACGTTTTTTGGGTTAACCATCCACATTTGGCATTGCAAAGCCAAAACCCAAGGCAAATACCAAGGCTAATAGGATATGAGATAATATCAGATATGAGATATTATTAGATATGAGATAATATTGGATATTAGATATTATCGGATGTCAGATATCTCCAGCCAAAATTTTTCTTTCTATTTCAAATTTCAACATTTTCAATATTGATTTTAGTTTTTTAGTTTTTTTATAGATTTCATATTTTATAATATTAGTATTATACAAATACTAAATGGTAAAAGTATTAGTATTAAATTATTATTATTTATATTAGTATTGTATAATAGTAGTATTATATTATATTAATATTAGTATGATATTAGGTAATATTAGTATTAATATATTATTATTATTCATACTAGCATTATATAATATTCTATTATATATATTTCTATTATATTATATAAAATAGTATTATATTACTATTGAATACTAGTATAGCATTAGTATTATATTTATTATTATTTATATTATAATAATACCTAGGAGAGAGAGAGAGAGCATGGAAGACCCCTAGGAAGACCCCATGACCCCTTAGGACACACTTGAACATTTAAATGGGTTAAAAGGGGTCATGGGGTCTTCCTAGGGGTCCTAGTACATGATAAGGCATACTAGGACCCCTAGGAAGACTCCATGACCCCTTTTGACCCATTTGAATGCTCAAGTGTGTCCTAAGGGGTCCTACGACCCCTTAGGACACACTTGAACATTCAAATGGGTTAAAAGGGGTCATGGGGTCTTCCTAGGGGTTTTAGTACGTGATAAGGCTTACTAGGACCCCTAGGAAGACCCCATGAACCCTTTTGACACATTTGAATGCTCAAGTGTGTCCCAAGGGGTCATACAACCCCTTAGAACACACTTGAGTATTAAAATGGGTTAAAAGGGGTCATGGAGTCTTCCTAGGGGTNCCCCTTAGGACACACTTGAGCATTCAAATGTGTCAAAAGGGGTCATGGGGTCTTCTTAGGGGTCCTAGTGCATGATAACACATAATAGGACACCTAGGAAGTCACCATGACCCCTTTTGACCCATTGCAATTCTCAAGTGTGTCCTAAGGAGTCCTAAGACCCCTTGGGACACACTTGAGCATTCAAATAGGTTAAAAGGATTCATGGGGTCTTCCTAGGGGTCGTAGTATGTGATAAGGCATACTAGAACCCCCAGAAAGACCCTATGACCCCTTTTGACCCATTTGAATATTCAAATATTTTCTAAGGGGTCCTACGACCCCTTAGGACACACTTGAGCATTCAAATGTGTCAAAAGGGACCGTGGGGTAGCTTGGAGAGCATGTGCGGACACATGGGAGGCCTACTGAGCGACCAGTACCGGTGAGTGGACTATTCAAGACCTTATATTTATTGTTAGTAATGTCATTTATTGCTTTGGGGGGGTAGATAGCGCATTAATGGGGAAAAATAGGTTTTGAATTGGAGATGCTGGTTCTCGAACCGGCGTCTGCGAGGACACCGATCCCTGGATCAGTGTCTCCAGAGCTGACGGTGCTAGACCAGTGTCTTCGAAGACACCGGACCCAGACCCATGTCTTCAAATATGCCAGTCTATGGGAAAGCAGGCAGAGACGCCGGTGTATGAACCGACATTTTTGGTTGAACCAGCGTTTGTGCCTAAGAGAGCAAATGCTGAGAGGGAAGGAAACAGAGGGACCTAGTGGGGGACGGGGATGGGTCAGCATAAGACCTAGGGACAAGATGCCCCATTTTGGGAAGGGTTAGACTAGGATGAAAAGAATAGGTGACTGACATGGTGGATTCTAGAATTCTTGCAGGAGTAGTTCCCACCATTGGGATCGCGAGAGCATTGGACTTCCACTATGGAGTTGGAGTCACAGTTGACGGAGGATGACTGGGGCCTATTAGCTATGGTAGGGTTGGACTATGTGCCCCGTTGGCCTAGGCTATAGGTGCACAATGGTATGATGACCGCACTAATCGAGCGGTGGCATAGTGATACCACCACCTTTCACTTGCCTACTAGAGAGGTGACGATCACGCTGGAGGATGTTAGGCATATTCTACGGATACCCATTTGAGGGGCGATTCCTCGATATAGGTTGGAGGATAGTGACCATTATATGGAGATTGCATTCAGGCAAACGATGAGGTAGATCCTGACGTACCAGACCTGGATGCCCTGAAAGCCAGCGATTGAGAGGAGACTTAGGTGTATAACTCTCTACATTGTGTGACTGATCAAGGGATGGATGTTAGCGGACCTGGCAGGACATGATTTTAGTATGGGCTGGTCGTGGGTGTTAGCTCACATGCTGGAGGAGGGGACCTCTTATTGTCGGTGGTATGTTTTCCTAGGACAACTATACCATGATCTTCACATTGTTGCGTACCGCGAGGCACGCAACATGGGGATAGGAGTGACCTTGCTGTTAGTATGGGTGTGGGAGCACATTGCAGTGTTCCAATCAATAAGAGTCAGGGAGTCATATCAGCTTGGGGAGCCTTATGCCTGTAGATATAGGGTCCCTTTGAGATACACCTCCGTCGGCCAGACTAGATACTAGTGACGACTATTGGATGAGGTACAAGTTTTCTGCTAGACCCCATACAGGCTATGCGAGCCATGGGGGGCTATGGACTAGGTAGTAGGGGTGGAGGACAGATTTGAGGACTTTTTATACCTCTCATACATTTAGACTGATTGCTTTCCACTGGGGAGGACCATCCACCAGATAGAGCGGCATAGACCATCCAGGGTTATGCGATAGTTTGGGCTGCAGCAGGGAGTGGTGGCAGAGGATGCCTTACATCCTCATGTCACCAGGGAGGTAGGGACATGGGGGAGATATACATATGCTCTCATAGTGAGGGCATCCTAGAGGGATATGGTATGGCTAGATTTTGTGGCACATCTAGATATCATAGATGCAGCGATGACCCCAGAGTATGTAGCATGGTGGGATGCACATACACCCATGAGATTGACCGACCCAGCTCAAGTGACTTCTCATGAGCAGCTGATAGGGGACTTGGATGTGGACGATGGTACCAAGATCGGGTATTCCCTAGAGACCTCAACAGTGGGTCAGAGGAGGAGGCCGTAGAGACAAGTGACAGATAGGGGCTCAGGTACAGGATTAGGGACCATAGGGGCCCCCCCCTTCATAGGAACAAGATCAGGCACAAGCACCACCAGTGCCACCACAGGTGCAAGTATAGGTACAGGCGTAGGCACCACTAGTGCCACCATACGTATAGGGGCAACAGGGGCCACCCGCAGGGTATGTGGCATAGGAGACTTATGATACTATCATCGTAGAGTGAGACAACCTTCAGATAGAGTGCACCAAACTATGTGGTTTATTAGATATGGCGGTGGTGTCTGACACGAGCCTACATGCAGAGATCGCTCGGATACAGGGATTGCTGACTGTACAGACAACACGGGTGGACAAGGCAGAGGTTGCACTTGACACTCTTCAGGGAAGGGTGGACTTGAGAGAGTTTTCTATGGTAGACCTAACACAGGATGCTGGGGACCTACGTGCCAAGATAGACACACTTACGGGCCAACTGGATATGCTGACCCTACAGTTGGAGCAGGCTATGGAGCAGATTTTTGCATTGACCTCAGAGAGGGATGTAGCACTACGACGGGCAGAGGTATATAGGGATGAGCGTGAGATCGCCAGATAGGCAGCGGTAGAAGGTGGGGTAGGATAGGTGGTGGCAGAGGTGTTCGTAGCTCACAAAGATGGGAACAGGGTAGGCAGGGAGGCATCCCACTACAAAGCACTTTATCATCAGCTAGTTCTTGAGGGACAGAGACGAGACTACTCAGAGAGGTCATGTTCTCAGAGCATAGTGCGGATATCAATGTCATAGGGATTAGTGGGGATGCCACCACATCTAGCACTAGGGTAGGGAGGTGGGCTATCATAGCCACCAGTATGATTCCTTAGAGGATTAGATGACACACAGTTTTGTATTTTTGAGATTATACATGTATATTGGCACCGAGGTGCATGTGATGTATTTTATTGACAGACATTGATCTATATATATGATGAGGACTCTTATTGATGCCTATGATGTATGATCTATATGATGTGTTGATGCATACTATATGATTATTGACATGTGATGCTTGCATGATGTAATGTATATGGATGACTTGATTATGTATATATGATGTATGACTTATGTAGGATGGATGATGCTTATATGCATATGATGTACTAACATGTGTGGATGCAGGATGTGATGTTTTTTTATGATTTATGCAATATATATGCTGATGTTTTATGTATATGTATATGAATGCCAAATGAGTCTAAATGATGTTTTAACAATGCAAGACTAAAATGAATCTAAATGACTTAAGTATGCAAATGCTATATGAATCTAAATGTTGTAATAATGTTAGATGAACCTAAATGGATGAACTATGCAAGATATATTAACAATGCAAGATAATGAACGTAAAATAGATGATCAATGCAAGATGAATTAAAATGAATGTACAAATGAGTGAACAATTAAATCTAAATGAATCTAAAGATTAAAATGACTTAATGTTGTTAACAATGCAAGACTAAAATGAATCTAAAATGGATTAACAATGCAAGATGAATTAAAAAGAATGTGCAAATGAGTGAACAATGAAATCTAAATGAATCTAAAGATTAAAATGACTTAATGTTGTTAAAAATGCAAGACTAAAATGAATCTAAAATGGATTAACAATGCAAGATGATAAAATGAACCTAAAATGAGCTTAACAATGAATCTAAAATGATGATCAATGCAATTTAATAATGAACAATGCGACATGAATGATGGATCTAAATGCAATCTAATGATAAATAATGTAACTAAATCTTAATGATAGATGCAATAATGATACTAGAGGCAACAGATGAAATGGGTGCAAATAGGACTCACCTATATATTTCTTTTTTTTTGTGTGTGTGTCACATTGAACTGATAAACCAGACAGGTGGAATATGGAGGGTCGGGCATGGAATGTTAGCTGGATGATGACTTAGGATGTTAGCATGATGGTGGGAGGATGGAATGCATCATGAATGTACAAAGATCAAACTGAGTGGATTAATTACAAGCAATTAGTTACAGCGATTACGTACAAAGGTTGTTACCGAGATTTGATTGGATCATGTTACTTGTCTTGATGCACGTGATAGTTGCATGTGCTGATTGATTAGTTCAAGAGGAAAGATACAACCTGTGAGAACCCAAAGATGATGATAATATAGATTTAAATTGATGAGAGGAAGGATACATCCTCAAGACTCATTTCCAGAAAGATGGAACTTACCAAGTTGAATGATCAAATGCGCACTATCAGCAAACTGTAGAACCAACATAGGATAAGGAGCAACTCAAGACACAAGAAATATACAAGAATGACACTTAGGGTTCTTGATAGTACAATGTATGGACAATAATATACAAAATTATGTGTACAAAAGCTCAGGATACAAGATGGGAAGATCATTGCTTACTAGTGCGTATAATATACGAACACCCAGGGAATATAGGGAATGTGGAGATTAGCGGAGATGTGGTGCTGGTGATTGAAGGAAATGAGATTTTGATAGATAATGGAATGGTCCATTATGTGTGACACCTATTTCCAGGTTTTCATCATGCATACTTGTCCAAGGCACTTGATTGCCAACTTTTCACCATTGGACGAAAGTTTTTCTCTTTATTTTTCTTTTGATTTCTTTCGATCTTTTTGATTTTTTAATTTTATTTTTTATTTTTTTTATATTGCCCAAGTGCCTGTTTACTAGGTTTTCACTGGGCCAATCATTTTTTCAACTTCATTTTTCTTCTTTTTAGAGATTTTTTTCAATACTATTTTTCATTGTTTTTGTACTTTCTTCAAGACTTTTTATACTTTTTATGGATTTTCTCAGATAACTAGAATGAACAACCAGCCGTCAGGCATAGAAGTGCCTAAGATGAATGATGTTGATAGGATCATTCAATGGTTCTCCTTCAGGAGTGGAGAGTTGAAATGCCCCAGAACTGAAGCATGCAGTGACAATACATGGGCCTTGCCAGGTGACTTCAAACTTGCCTTTCTTTTCTCTATCAGTACCCACTTTCTAATTTTCTTTCAGCACAAGGTCCCCTACCTAGAATTGGCATGGGTGGACCTTCTTGTTATAGTTATACTTGAGTCTATTCTGGTAAGAAATTAGGTGATCATAAGATTGCTGATGCTTTTCATCTAGGAGATCTAGCTATGTGAGTCATGCTACCTGGTAATCTTCATCATCAATCAAGCCTCTCAGTGATACGTGGAGGGAGGGTAGTTCAACCTCAATTGGTAAGACTACTTTAGCACCGTAGATTAGGGAGTAGGGAGTAGTGCCAGTAGGATTATGGTAGGAAGTGCGATATGCCCAGAGGGAAGGATTGATCTAGAGATGCCAGTCATGACTAGTATCATTGACAACTTTCTTGAGGATTTTGAGGATGGTTTTATTAGTTGCCTCAGCTTGGCTGTTACCTTGCAGGAAATATGGACTGGAGAAATGGTGATGGATATGGAGGCGAGCATAGAGATCACTAATGTGTTAATTTGAAAATGGTGTACCATGATCTGTGAAGATGGTGGAGGGTATGCCGAAGCAGCAAATGATGTGATAGAGGATAAATTTGGATATCTGGACACCTGTAGTGAGTGTGAGTGGAATTGCTTCGACCCACTTTGTAAAGTACTCTGTAGCTATGATTATGTACTTGATACCTTTAGAAGAGAGGGGATTAATCTTACCAATGAGGTCAAAACCCCAACAAGAGAAGGGCCAAGGATGTGCAATAGGTCTAAGGTCCTGAGCAGGAGCATGGATCAAATTAGCATGTTGTTGACAAGGTAGGAATTTTTTGACGAACTCACAAGCATCATGTTCCATTTTAGGCCAATAGTACCCTGTATGTTGAATTTTCTTGGCTAGGACCATGCCACTCATGTGGGCACTGCAGATTCTAGCATATACCTCTTTTAAAGCCTGGGTAGCTTCATTTTCATCTAGACATCTAGAGAGCACGTTATGATAACCTTGACAATTAAGGGTATTGGCTACGAGGGTGTAACGGGCATCTTTGCAGATAAAGTTTTGGCATTGGTTTGCAGTGAGATGAGGAGATATGATACCATTTTGTAGGTATGCTTGGATATCATGGTACCATGGGGACTGGGGACCAACCAACACACATACGCAATTTGATTCATCATTCTCATAAGCGGGAGCATGTAGTTTCTCAACTAAGAATTTGTATTGCGTAGACTCATGAGGAATCTTGAGAAGGGAGCCAATTATAGCCATTGCATCAGCAACTTTGTTCTGCAAGCGTGGTACCTATGTTATCTGTAGGTGGAGGAAGTGTTCTTTTAGGTTGTCCACCATCTGCTTATATGGCGTCAATTTGTCATCTTTGGTTTGATACTCATCTAAGACTTGTTTGATGATGAGTTAGGAGTTGCGAAAGACCTAGATATTTGTGATGTTCCACTCTATGGCCATGCAAAGTCTTGCAATTAGTGCCTCATATTTTGCAATGTTGTTCATGCAGGGAAATCCCAATTTGAATGACATGGTAATGTAGTCACCTTGAGGTGTGACAAAAAGTATTCCTACCCCTGCGCCATGAGCTGTGTAGGACCCATCAAAGTAGAGTTTCCATGTTGGTTGTTCTTCTATCATGTACAAATGCTCATCTGGAAATTCTGTGACCAAAGGATATGCATCTACCAATGGTGCTTTGGCTAGCTGATTAGCAATGAATTGGCCTTTAATGGCTTCTTTTTCGACATACTAAATATCAAATTCACTCAGAAACATAACCCATTTTTCCATTCGACCTATAAGTGTAGTTCTGGAGAGTAGGTACTTGAGAGGACCCACCTTTTAAATGAGCTTCGTTGTGTGACTAAGCATATAGTGGTGAATTTTTTGGGTGGCGAAGACCACTGCTAGACATGCTTTGTACATAGGAGAATAATTGAGCTCATAACCCACACAGGTTTGACTGATATAATAAATGGCTCTTTCTTTTCCTTTGTCATTCAATTGAGCAAGGAGTGCCCCCAGTGCTGTAGTAGTAGTAGAAATGTATAGGATGAGTGGTTGACCAGGTACAGGTGGTACCAAGATGGGTGGATTAGCCAAGTATTCTTTGATTTTGTCAAAAATCTTCTGACTTTGAGGATCCCACTTGAATGTGTTGTCTTTGCGCAGGAGATGAGTATGGTTGGCACTTGTCTGCTAGTTGAGAGATGAAATGTCACACAGATTGTAGCTTTCCTTGGAGGCTGCATAGCTGTTGGAGTGTTTTTGGTGGAGGCATCTCTATGATAGCTTGTACTTTCTTTGGATCAATTTCAATGCCTTGTATGGATACAATAAACCCTAGGAGTTTGCCTGATGTGACTCCAAAGACACATTTCTTAGGGTTGAGAATTAAGCATTAGTGTCCAATTTTGTCAAAGACGCATTCCTGAACATTTAGGTGATCTTCCCTTTTTACTAATTTTTCCAAGATATCATCCACATAGTCTTTAAGGATCTTGTGAATCATGTCATGAAAAATGATAGTCATGGCTCTTTGATAGGTTTCACCAGCATTCTTTAAGCCAAAAGGCATCATGTTATAGAAGAAGGTGCCCTAAGGGGTTGTGAATGCCATCTTATGCTAATCTTCTTCTGCTATGTAGATCTGATTATATCCAGAAAAGCCATCCATGAGTGACAACATCTCATGTCCTGCTATGAGATCCACAATCATGTCTATGTTTGGCAAGGGGAAATCATCCTTAGGACATGCCTTATTGAGATCTCTGCAATCTGTACATATCCTGATTGATTTGTTAGGCTTAAAGACGGGCACCATATTAGAGATCCAGTTAAAATAGTCAATGGGGCGGATGATCTTGGCTTGGAGTAATTTTTCTAGCTCAACTTTGACTAGTAGTGCCACTTTAGGGTGCATCTTTCTGAGATTTTGCTTAACAGGTTTGATATTCAGGTCCACTACTAGATGGTGAAGCACCAAATTGGGATCTAAACCTAGCATGTGTGAGTAAAACCATGTGAACTTGTTGATGGATTCCTTTAGTAAAGTGACAAGATCACTTTCTTCTGCTTCAGTCAGAGATGCTGCTATGTATGTGATGGCAGGATTTTCTTTGGTACCCAGATTGACAAGTTGTTCTTCTTCAATGAGAATTGATGACTATTCAGGCCTATAATCTCAGATAAGAGGAAGAGGAGAATATTCATCCTCTAACACCTTAGAGAGTTTTTCACAAGGGGATACGCCCTTTTTTTTTACTTTTTTATGATCAGATAGCGCCCCAAAGGGGTTTTCACTAGGAGATCGATTTTTCTCTTTTTTTATTTTTGTTTTCTATGTCATTTTTGTGGCTAAAGTTCTCATCTTACCCAAAGTATGCCTTTGGGTCCAGTTTGTAGACATATGTTGAGCCTTGCCCCAAGTCACTACTTTGCTCAATTTCTCCCATAAAGCTTAGCAGCACGTCCAAACTTTGGAACTCGTCAATGTGTACAACACTTGGTTGGTCACAGTCTATGAGTTCAGGATGTTGGAGGGGAAGGTCAATAAAGAGGATGGAAATTTGTTGTAGGACAAAATTGCCCAGGAAGGTTTCATCATTGAAAACATCATCATAATCTCTCACAAATTTCTCTTCTGGGATATCTTCGATGTCAGCAATTTTGCCCAGGGATGGACAAGAGGAATAGTTGATAAACTCGTTGGTGCCCCCATTCATGTCAGAGCCCATACCAAGGCCTAGGTGTTTTTATAGTCAGGTAGGTACAATAGGATCTTTCATTCCTTTCTCTCCATAACCAAGGCCACCTCCTTGGTAATTCCATTTTTCTGTCACCATTTTGTGTGTTGTGGGGTACTTATCCTTGAAGTAATTGAGGAAACTTGTGTCCTTGGGTGGTGGATCTTTATATAGCCATTGGTTGATGTTTGGTGCCATTTCTTGGCCAGTCAAAGTACCTTTTGATATAAAGGTTGTAGAAATAAATTGTAGTGCCTTGGTTGTCTCTGATTCTATTTTTCTTAGATCAGGTTGGTGGCCTTGAGTGTGAGGATCAATTGGCAGTGCTCCAACTGTCAAGGCATCAGATAAAGTGTACTCACCGCAACTATTGTTGTTGATCTTGACCGTGGACAAGGTGAAGGAGAGGATTGTTTTTGGGTCTGAATGGGTTTGAGATGAGCTGGCAATAGAGGTGCCAATATCAATCCTGGGACAATGATTGGAATGTGGAAAGGATGTCTCCAATGCATTGCAGTATGCAAAGGGCTTGGGATCTGCATGGATGGTGATCTCAGTACCTTTATATGGGAATTTGATGCACTGATGGTAGGTGGATGGGACGACTTGCATAGAATAAATCCATGGGCATCCGAGGAGGATGTTATAGGGAAAGTCAAGATCAACAACATGACATAATGTCTCCTGGATAACTGGGCCCACTTGAATGGGAAATGATATTGTGCCTTCAAAAGTATTCTCCTGATTATCATACGCTTTTATTGTAATGACATCATTTGTTATATCAACCTCAATGCAACCCAACTATTTTATGAATTTTAGAGTACACATATATATGGCCGATCCATTATCTATCATGATCCATTTAATGGAAAAATATTTAACCATGACAGTGATACAGAGAGGGAGATTATGATCAGTTTCTTCAGAGGGTATGTCTGTTGGTCTAAAGGAGACCCCACAAGATATAGATAGGTGTCTGACAAGGTTTTGGAATTTAGTGAGGTTGATGTCGCTGGGAACACGAGATTATTGCAAGGCTTTATTGAGGATCTCTTGATAAGTGGGTGATGTGCGGAGAAGATCTAGGATGGAAATTTGAGCTGGGGTATTCCCTAGGTGTTCCAAAATGTTGTATTAGGTCCCAGAAGATGGGGCAGGACCGGCACCTGTGACTGCTATCCTACCTCTACAAGTGGTGATTACATATTGGTTATCGACACCCTTGACATGGATGACATTGACGGAGGACTGGACTTGGGATCTGCAGCCGATGAGATTATCGTAGTTGATATAGGCATTGGTATAATATTTTTTGTTAGTGTTTTCCACTTGTTTACCCTTTCCCTGATCAGACGACTGAGTAGGATTGCCTGGGCCTGTACCGAAAGTGTGTTTAGGGAATGCATTTGGATAAATTTTAAGGCCTGCATTTGGTTATGATTGGGCATGAGAATCCACTTCAATCTCCTTGCGGTCAATGAGATCCTGGATATAGTGTTTCAACTTCATGCATTTGAGAGTGGCATGTCCCTTAACATGATGGTATTCACAGTACTCGTTGTCTTTATACCAAGCAGGCTTAGGAGTTGAGTCATCAAATGACTATGTTTTAGGATACATGACTTGGTTGGCTTGGACCAGCTTGCAGAAAATGACGTCTATAGGTTCATCCAAAGGGGTAAACATGCGTTGTGGCATATTTGAGGTGTGAGGTCTTTGTTGTCCATGCGGGACTGATATAGCATTTGTCTGATTCATAGGACCTTGATAGTTGTGTTGATATGATGTCCCTGGAGGAGGATAGATAGGCGCAACTTGAGGGTGCATGTTTTTCTGATATGTTGGTTGAGGATACATGAGAGTGGGTTGCTAATACATGGGAGGAGGTTGAGGGTACATTGGTGGTGCTTGCTGATAAGTCTGGGTAGGTGTACTAGGACTAGCTACCACAACTTGAACGTGTTTGGTGTTAGTGGATCCATCTATTACCGCATTTTTGTTCTTGTTCCAGTATCGTGATTGATCATTGTTATGTTTTTCAGGATAGGATTATTTGTAATGCTTAATGGTACCTTCTTCTACGAGACCTCAGTCAAGGTCCATACCCTTGATTTTGATATTGTGATAAGTTTGTATACAGTTCATGCGCATGAGATAGGCAAGCTTAGGATGAAGGTTGTTAATGAAGATTTTGATAAGATGTTGCTCTGGGGATTGGTAAGACAACCTTGTGGTAAGCCCTTGCTAGTGCTGAAGATAACTGGCCATGCTTTCTCCTCCCTTTTGTTTGGAATTGCATAGGTCAAGGAGTGAGAGTTCATTTTTGACATTATGTGTGTATTGGGCCGCAAAAATTTTAGATAATTCCACAAAAGTAGAGATTGTGTCGTAAGGTATTTTGTAGAACCATTCAAAAGTGGTGCCTCCCAAGATTTTGGGAAATAGTCTCATGAGGAAGTTATCGCTATAGGCCACTTCTTGACAGGCCATGTAGAATTCTTTCACGTGACTCACAGGATCGCCCTTCCCTTGATATTTATCAAATTTTAGGGTCTCAAAGTACTTGGGGAAGGGTATGGAAGTGATGGATTGGTCAAATGAATAAGGACACACTTCCTCAAACTTAAATGTTTTAGCCTCTGTCCCAGCTTTTAGCTCCTTGAGAGCATTCTTCATTTCCTCCCATTCATGATTGATTTGTGGGGGAGGATTGTTGATTGTGATTGCAAGATTTCCTTGAACCTGATATGAATCGAATGGCGAATATGGAGGATTTTGTGGGGGATATTGTGGTGTTTGATAGGGTGGTTTCTAGTCAACGTATACAGGTTGTTGTGGTGGAAGTTGTGGTTGAGTGGAATACTACAGTGGAGGAGGTGTTAGTGCTTGATAAGATTGCTGCAACTGTTGGAAATATGCATATATTTGTTGCGGCGTTGGATTAGTGGGATGAGTTTGTTGCGCACCTGTATAGGTGTTTTGCAGAGGAATGCCCCCAGTGAGAACTTGTTGTGGAGGGGGAATTGTTTGCAATGCAGTGGAAGATGGCATGGCTATGTAATTGGCGGGATGAGTTTGTTGTTGTTTCCCAGGTTGGATAAAAGGGTTAGCAAATTGTTGCGGTGGTTGTGCCATGAAGGGATTTTCCCCCTACATTTGTGGTTGTGGCTTTTCTATAGTATGGATAGTGGGCTATGCAGCTGTGAAGGGGTTGATTGGTTGTTGTTGCACTTGGGATGTGAATGGATTGGTGATTTGCTGCTTTTGGATAGGTTGTTGTTTGATAGGTTTTTGTTGCTATTGCTGTTGGATAGGTTGTTGTTGGATAGGTTGCTGTTGGATAGGTTGTTGTTGGATGGGTTGTTGTTATTGTTGTAGTTGGATAGGTTGTTGTTGGATGGTTTGTTGTTTTTGTTACTGTTGGATAGGTTGTTGTTGGATGGGTTGTTGTTGTTGCTATTGGATAGGTTATTGTTGGATGGGTTGTATGGGAATTTGGGGTATGACAAAGGGATTTGTGGATGGTTGTAGTGTGGGGGGATTTGGGTTGAACAATGTTTGAGGTGGAATTGCGGGCATTCATTGTGATTGCATTGCTGGTGGAGCAGGAAAAGTGGACCCTTGCAGAAATAAGGGTTGGTTATAGGCATTGGTAGGTGGGATGCCTATAGTGAAGAAAGGTAGAATAGGCATGGAGACTTGGGTGCTTTGATGCTGTGAACTAGTTGTAGCACTTTGAACAGGTTGAGTGGGAATAGATGGAATGGTGGTTTTCTATGTGCTAACTGGTGGTGGTGGAAAGTTTGCAATGAATGTTGGGATTGCTTACAAAAGAGGAGTGACTATGGTTTGAGGAGGTGTTTTCATAGTGATAGGGGGTATTGTTTTCACTGCTAATGTGGTATCAAGAGGTGGGGTTCCCAAGGTAGGTGTGGGTGTTGTATGTATAATGGAAGGTGGAATGGAGGGATGAACTACTTGTGCAAGAAGAGTTCCCACTTGTAGGGATTGTTGTAGTGGATGAAAAAATTCATTTCTAGAGGGATAAGAATGTTCCCCTGGAAGTGTCATAGGTCATGTGACAAGTGTGGGTATAATCCAAGGTGGAAGTTGAAGTCCTTGTTGTTGGATGTCTAAGAGTACCTGGTTGCTATTGCGTCCACTCATGGTGTTTACCATGTGGACAAGCGCTGGATGGTTGATAAATGTTTCCACGGTACTTATAGTGGGAGTTTCATTAGTGTCTACCCAGATATGTTCAATTTGATCATTGGGCTGAGGCACATAAGTGAACATGGTGTTGGTATTGTTAGTTGTAGGATTGGATGAGCTAGCTGCGAGATTAGGATCCATGTTCTTCATCTTCTTAGTGGCTCGTGTGATAGGTGGCATGAAATGACTATCCTAAAGGAATATGAGATGCAAGATGTATGAAAGTATGCACCTAGGAAACTAAGGATGATGACACTAGGATTAGGATGTGCTTAAGATGATGGATGTGCTTTTGATGCAGGAGCATCCTGGGTGTAAGGGCAATCTTGCATCACCCAAAAATATTTCTGTTTTCTTTTCAATAAGGGCTACCTTGTGCAGAGCTGCTATTTGTGGAAACTTGCTATTTTTAGTAAGTTGGTCATACAATCTCAAAATTTTCTGATTTTGCATGTGGAGGTTCATCTCAGTCATATCAGCCTGCCGGTGAAGTTTCATGGCTAGATCAGGTCTAGTTTTGAAGATATTGAAAATTTTCGGTATTGAAAACAGGGTATAGAAACTTCGAGCTCAGTTTTGAAGGCTTTAGAGGCCCCAAATGAGGTCGAAACTTGGGCTCGATGATGCTATTCAGGATGATATGCTATTCAGAGGGAGCCAGTTGTGCATTCCATGAAGTTCTATGAGGTAGAATCTCATCAAAGAGAAGCATAGCAGAGGATTGGCTGGACATTTTGGTCATGATAAAACCCTTGCTTTGGGTAGTGAGAATTATTATTGGCCACATTTGCAGCAAGATGTGAAGAAGTTTGTACAGAGTTGTAGAGTATGTCAGATGGCAAAAGGAGTGAAGCAGAATACAGGGTTGTATCAGCCATTACCTATACCAGAGAATCCTTGGGAGGATATCAGTA